>ML254580.1:642-35348 GCA_005239495.1 Nicotiana undulata | reverse complement strand
TGAGGGAATATTTACGAGTGATGATTATGGCCCGAGGGGCAGATGTATGATGATATTTTATTGCGTTTTGACCATGATTCACTTCATTTTTCAAATTGATGTTTTGAGAGTTTTACCGAGAAATAATGGAAAATATACTTGTTTTAAAGAATTTTACAGAAAATGGTTTGAACTTATATACACTTATTTGAACCGTGGTATTTTACTGTTTTGTGGATTGGTGTAATTATGATGTGTGTTTCTTATTCTTCAGACTGTGATTTATTTTCATTACTACTTAGTTGGCGTACTCATCATTACTCCCTGTACCTCTGTTTACAGATCCAGGTACTAGTGCGGAGCAGTAGCCATATTCGCTCGTTATCAGCAGCATTTACGGGATTTCGAGGTAGCTGTGCAGCGTCCGCAACTTCTTCATTTCCCTTCCTTATCAGTATTAGCATTTGATTCCTAGACATTGTTTATGACATTAGAAGAGTTAGTTTTATTTCTTAGATGCTCGTGACCATGTTGACTCTAGTCCTGGGGGAATTGTTTAGACAGTGGATTATTTTATATTTGTTTAAAGACTTAGGAAATTTTCATACTTGCTATGCTGAGAATAAATGATATTGCGATATTTGATTAAACTAAGTGTGTAGTTATGTGATGGTTGGCTATCCTAGTTCCACGATAGGCTCCATCACGTCCTGTTAGGATTTGGGGTCGTGACAAGTTAGTATCAGAGCACTAGGTTACATAGGACTCAATGGTCATGAGCAGGTTTAGTAGAGGTTTGCGGATCAGTACGGAGACGTTTGTACTTATCTTCGAGAGGATGCAGAACCCTTAGGAAATCCCACATTCTTGAATTCTTGTCGTGCGAATCCATTTTATTCATCCAAAAGCGTAACTCCTTGAATTCCTTTCATGTATTCGAATGTGCATGTTAGCGCTTAATATCAGTTGTGCATCGGCGGCTTGTGACTTCCATGGATGAGGTGTGATATTTAGCAGATTGTTAATAGGCCAGTCTGGAGGACTTGAGGCTGGATTCTGTCTATGACTTGAGTGCAGAGATTTCGTTTGTGTGAGCACACGTATTTGGGGACTTATATGTATGTTGGTGTCCTTATTGATGGAACTTTGTGACTAAATGACTATGTAGTGAGTGTGATTGATAGTTAGATGTGTTCATGTTATTTGATTGTGACAAGAATGGATTAGCGGGAGATGTAGCAAGAACCATTGAGTAATTATGATGACCCAAAAGGGTCATCTTAGGTAAACTTAATTATGACTGTGTTCCGAGTCCCTGAAAGCCTCCGTTAATCTCACCTTGATGTGCGTGCGCAGCCTGGGCGCGTAGCCGGGAAGCCTTTATGTGGAAACTTGATAAAGAGTTGACTTTATGATAATAAATTGAATAAAGTTGACTTTGGTCAACATTATTGGTAAATGGACCCGGACCCGGACCCGGACCCGTGATCTGGTGGTCCAGGAAGGTCCGTAGGAAAATATGGTACTTGGGCGTATGCCCGGAATCGAATTCTGAGGACCCAAGTCCGAGAAATGAATTTTTAAAGAAAATTGTTTTCTGAAATAGTAAAGACTTATGAAAATGAACCTCGATGTGAAACATGTGCTGTCGGGCCCGTATTATGGTTCTGGAGCCCGGAACAGGTTCAATATGTGTTATTTAAGTTATCTATGAAATTTTGTAAGAAACGGACTTGATTTGACGGGTTTCGGATCAAAATGGGAAATTGAGAGTTAATGAAGTTTTGAGGATTTTCATAGGAATTGAAATCGGTTTGGAACGTGTTTTTATGTTACCGAGGTCCGAATGAAATTCTGAGATCGGAAATAGTTCTGTTATGTCATTTATGACTTGTCTGTAAAATTTGAAGTCATTCCGAGTAGTATAGACCGGTTCGGCGCATTGAAATGAATTCTAGAATCTTAAGTTGTTAAGCTTGATTCAATTTGGTTTTGGGGTTGAATTCTGAGTTTCGTTGTTGTGTTTTCACGATCCGAAAGTTCGAGCAAGTCCGTATCATGAATACAGACTTGCCAGTGCTTTTGGACGGGGTCCCGAGGGGCTCGGGTGAGTTTTGGACCCCCGGGAGCTAAGTTGGAAAAACCAGATTTTTGATGTCTGGTTTCCTTCTTCGCGATCGCAGAAGGTGGGTCGAGATCGCGGAGAAGGAATTTGGATGGGCTGCTGATTGTTCTTTGCGATCACAGCTTCCTCTTCACGATCGCGGAAGGTTGGTCCCTTGGCCTTCGCGATCGCATCCCAGTCTTCGCGATCGTGGAAGGCTGAACTCCATGCCTTCGCGATCGCAGCCCCATCCTCACGATCGCATAGTGTCAAGTCAGGGCCGGGCACAGTTGCTCTTCGCGATTGCAGAACCTCTGCTGCGATCACAGAGGTCTGGCCAGTTGGCCTTCGCGATCACAGGGCCCTTGTCGCGATCGCAGTGAAGGAATACCTGGGCAGTTTTATTAAATACGGAACTTAGCCTATTTCCTCCATTTTTCATCTTCCTCCTCAAGTCTTTAAAGAGCTCTTCAAGGAACCTTCCACCACTGTTATTGAGGTAAGTAAATTCCATGGTTTTACTAGTTTCAAACATCAATTCCTAGTTAAATTCCCTACTAAATTATCGAAAATCATGGAATTAGGTAGTAATTTTAGGGCTCTTGAGGATTTTGTGATTTTCCGTTTTAGGCCATGAAATTCAGTAGGAATCACACATTAATGATCCTTAGGATATGGGTAAGTGATCCCTTCGAGAATTTTCGGAATTTGAACATGCGGAACCGGGGTTGGAATTTGAGAATTTTTCAAGAATTGTGATTATATTGAATAACTAAGATAATTTCCCACATTGTGCATGCATTGATTTAATTGTACACCTTTTGGCTAGTTGCAAGTCCTCGGGTGTAGATTTCAGAGTTTCGGGCGCAATTGTGGTCCGAGGGGTAGATTCGACACGAGGTGAGTCTTATTTCTAACCTTGTAAGAGGGAATTGTCCCCATAGAAGATGTATATGCTATGTGTAAATTGTTTGGGGGCTACGTCACCAAGTGACGAGAGTATGTACGTAGCGGCTATCATTGTTATGTCCAGGTAGTTAGGCCCACAACATGCCTTATATGCTTCCTTGTAATGCCTTATATGTTTCCTTACAATGCCTTATACGATTCCTTGTAATGCCATGTTTACTATGAGGTCATGTTATGTATAGTATTGTTCCTTTGAGGCTTTATGGAAATTGTTGAATTGAAAGGAATTTGTTATGGAAAGTGAGTTTTATAAGTTATTGTGTGTGCATGTGACCGCTTCGCAATTTACATTCCGCGAGCGATGTGTGATATCCCCCACTCTTATGGGAGCGGGTCGTACACCACGGCGGATTGAAAGGTGCACTTTTGGTACGGGTCGGTCGATCCCCGGCAGTGCACAGAGATGATATAATTAAGAATGCACTCTTTGTACGGGCCGTTCGATCCTCGGTAGTGCATGGACGAAGTTGTACTATGTTATGATATGGTTACATTGAAAGACGCACTTTTGGGATGGGCCGATTGATCCTCGGCAGTGTGTAGATATGATTATGGTAAGCATGCACTTTTAGGACGGGTCGGTCGATCCCCGGCAGTGCATAGCTATTTTTCCTTATGACTCCGGCCGGTTGTCTTATTCCTGTGTGCGCATGATTTTTTTTATTTTTTATTTTTGGCATTGTTTCATGGATGTTGACTTGTGTGAGATATTTTGGGGGAAAGAAAGTGGCCATTGTTAGTGTTCCAGTATTTTTCTTGGATTTCTGTGTTTTGTACATAATTGCTACTCACTGTCTTACATGCCTACTGCTTTTATCTTATCATTGTTATATCACACTATTGTACCTTAGTGAGTGTCAAGTCGACCTCTTGTCACTACTTCTTCGAGATTAGACACGATACTCACTGGGTACATATTTATTTAATATGTACTCATGTTGCACTTCTGTACTTAACTGTACAGGTTCTGAGGCTGGTGCACCTGGTTATCAGACCAGATCTAGATAGTGACCGTAGCGTACTTGACTTCACGATGAGCTGCTTCCTCTGGCGATCCCCAGCAGCACCATGGAGTTTTATTTACTTTTGTTTCCCGTCTATTCATGCAGACAGCGGGATTGTATATATTATTACCCTTTGTATATTCTATTAGTATAGTATGCCCATGACACTCATGACACTAGTCATGGCACACACGTAGTGGTGGTTTTGAGATTTATGGGTTGTACATATATGTGCTTGTATGTTTAGCTCACGTTTCTTTATTGTATCTACCGCCGAGTTATTACCCTTCGATGTCTTGACTTAACTTGTTAAAAATCGGTAAATGGGTGAATAATTGAATCAAGTTAAGAGAAGCACTTAGGGGAATTTACGTTGGCTTGCTTAAACCCGTCGTTAGGTGCCATCACGACCTGGTTTTGGATTCTAGGTCGTGACAACGTGGTATCAGAGCTCTAGGTTCACGTAAGTCTCACGAGTCACGGTCAGGCCCAGTAGAGTCTTGCGGATCGGTACGGAGACGTCTGTACTTATCTTCAAGAGGCTATGGGGTGTTAGGAAACTTCCCTTTTTTATTCATATCCTGTCGTGCAATCTATGATGTACTCAAACTTATTCTTCTATTCTCTCACAGATGGTGAGGACGCGTGCATCCGATGTTTCTGGTCCGGGAGATGTTGTTGCCCCTGCCGCCTGAGGTCGTGGTAGAAGCATGGGTAGAGCACCTGTTCGAGGTAGGGGACGAGGGTGCCCCAGAGCTATACCAGTGGCACCACCAGAGGACCCTGTTATAGATGAGCATGGTGAGGTGCCTCCAATAGCACCTGCTCCAGCGGATTTCATGACGGCGCCAGGCTTCCAGGAGGTCATGGGCCGTATGCTGAGATTCATGTACACTATGTCCCAGGCTGGTTTATTTCCAGCCGACCCTGCTACTTCTCAGGCGGGAGAGGGAGTCCAGACCCCTACCGCTCAGGCCACATGTCAGGCAGCACCAGCACGTCATACCCTGGGTACACCGCCCGTGGGTGGGGTTCAGCCCGTAATAGCATCCCTAGAGCCCAGGCCAGTTGCAGAGGGTGACCAGCAGAAGATGTTGGATAGATGGACCCGACTTCGCCCTCTAGTCTTCGGGGGTGAGCGGGGTGAGGATCCCCAGGATTTCATCGATAGGTGTAGGGACAGACTCCACAACATGAGGATTTTGGAGTCCCATGGAGTGGATTTCACCACATTTCAGTTGGAGGGCAGAGCTCGCAGGCGGTGGCAGTCATATATTCTCAGCAGACCAGCAGATTCTCCTTCTGTCACTTGGGATCAGTTTGTGCAGGTGTTTCTAGACAGATATATACCACCCTCTGAGAGGGAAGAGTTGCGGGGCAGATGTCAGTGACTGATTATGAGGCTAGATTTCAGAGTTGTCAAGCCATGCACTTATGATATTGCCTACCGATGCCGAGAGAGTGCGGCGGTTTGTGGCCGGGTTGCAGTCAGGTATTAGGGACACCATGGCCCGAGAGGTAGAGATGGGTACTCCTTACCAGCTTGTAGTTGAGATAGCTCGACGGATTGAGGGGTATCGGTTGAGGAGCAGGGAACAAGGTTAGTAGGGTCAGCAGGATAAGAGAGCTAGGTTCTCAGGGGATTTCAAGGATGCTCCGGCTAGGAGCAGAGGTCAGTTCGGGGTGGTCACCCTAGCAGACTTCCATATTCAGCACCTCTACTACCTCCTCGAGGTGGTCCAACGAGGCCTCAATTCAGTGCCATTCCAGAGCGTTCCTATCGACCTCCAGCCACTCAGGGTTCACCCGGTGGTTACTACAGTCGCCATAGATCCTCCGGTTCTTATTTCAGTGCCATACCTGAGGGTCCACATCGCTTCCTGGCTATTCAGGGGTCTTCCTCTTTGGGGCAGCAGGCTAACGTACCTAGAGGTTGCTTTGAGTGTGGAGATCTAGGTCATATGTAGATACAGTGTCCCAGGCTTCGGGGCAAGGCAGTGCAGCAGGGTTATCAGCCTATGCAGCAGCCCGGCCACCTAGAAGTGGAGGACAGGTCGACAGGGGTCGTCCTAGAGGGGGGTCTAGTCAGGGGGAGGTCAGTTAGTTCTTGTTCACTCTGGGGGAGTTCAGTCTTCAGGAGCCTCAGCCAGATTTTATGCCATTCCGGCCAGATCAGATGCAGTGGCCTCAGACGCCGTAATCACAGGTATTATCTCAGTATGTGGTAGAGAGGCTTCGGTACTATTTGATCCAGGATCCACATATTCATATGTTTGAGTACTATTTTCTCATTTCCAAGATGTTCCTTGTGAGTCCTTGGGTTCTCCTATATATGTGACCACTCTTGTGGGCGATTCTGTGGTGGTAGACCAGGTCTTTCGGTCTTGTGTGATCACTTTCTGCGGTTTTGATACCAGAGCAGATCTTTTATTACTGGATATGATTTACTTTGAGGTTATCCTAGGCATGGATTGATTATCTCCTTATCATGATGTGTTAGATTGCCATGCCAAGACAGTCACTTTAGCCATGCCTGAGTCGCCTAGGATAGAGTGGAGAGGTTCTTCAGTTAGTGCATCCAGCCGAGTCATTTCCTTCATGAAGGCTCGGCATATGGTTGAGAAGGGTTTTTTGGCTTACCTTGCTTATGTGCGGGACACCACCGCCGAGTCTTCGACCATTGATTCAGTGCCGGTGGTGCGAGAGTTTTCAGACGTATTTCCTTCAGATCTTCCAGGCATGCCTCCAGATCGAGATATTGATTTCTGTATTGATTTAGCTCCAGATACTCAACCTATTTCCATTCCCCCGTATCGTATGGCTCCTAATGAGTTGAAAGAGTTAAAGGAGAAACTTGAGGAGTTGTTGGCTAAGGGGTTCATCAGGCCGAGTGTGTCGTCGTGGGGTGCTCCAGTCCTATTTTTGAAGAAGAAGGATGGGTCTATGCGGATTTGTATGGATTACCGCCAGCTAAATAAGGTTACTATTAAGAATATGTATCCTCTGCCGCGCATCGATGATTTATTTAACCAGTTGCAGGGTGCTCATGTGTTTTCCAAGATTGATTTGAGATCGGGTTATCATCAGTTGAAGATTCGGGCTTCAGATGTTCCGAAGAATACATTTCGTACCAGATATGGCCATTATGAGTTCCTGGTGATGTCCTTTGGTTTCACTAATGCCCTACAAACATTCATGGACTTGATGAATAGGGTATTCAGGCCGTATATTGATTCCTTCATCATCGTCTTCATTGATGACATCTTGATTTATTCGCGGAGCCTGGGTGAGCATGAGAAGCATTTGAGAGTTGTGCTACAGACCTTGCGGGAACAGAAGTTGTATGCTAAGTTCTCCAAGTGCGAGTTCTGGTTAGATTCCGTGGCATTTTTAGGGCATGTGGTATCCGGATAAGGTATCAAAGTTGATCCTCAGGAGATTGAGGCGGTTCACAGTTGGCCACGTCCTACTTCAGCTACAGAGATCAGAAGTTTCTTGGGCCTAGCAGGCTATTATCGCCGATTCGTGGAAGGGTTCTCTTCTATTGCAGCTCCATTGACCAGATTGACTCAGAAGAATGCCCCGATTCGGTGGTCCGACGAGTGTGAGGCGAGCTTTCAGAACCTCAAGTCGGCATTGACCTCAGCACCAGTTCTGACATTGCCTTCCGGTTCTGGGATGTATACTGTGTATTGCGAAACTTCACGCGTCGGGTTGGGATGTGTGTTGATGCAGGACGGGAGAGTTATTGCTTATGTTTCGCGTCAGCTGAAGGCTCATGAGAAGAATTATCATGTGCACGACTTGGAGTTGGCGGCGATTGTTCATGCTTTAAAATTTTGAAGGCACTACCTGTATGGTGTGTCTTGTGAGGTTTATACAGACCACCGCAGTTTGCAGCACTTATTCAAGCAGAGGGATCTTAACTTGAGGCAGCGCAGGTGGCTTGAGTTGTTGAAAGATTATGATATTACTATTCTTTATCATCCGGGCAAGGCAAATGTGGTGGCAGATGCCTTGAGCAGGAGGGCGGAGAGTATGGGTAGCTTGGCCTACATTGCAGTAGAGGAGAGACCTTTAGCCTTGGACATTCAGTCCTTGGCCAATCGCCTTGTGAGGTTGGACCTTTCGGAGCCTCGTCGAGTTTTGGCTCATGTAGTTGCTCAATCTTCATTGTTGGGGAGATTAAGGCTCGACAATTTGATGATCCATGTCTTGCAGAGCTTCGGGACACGGTGGTCCTGGGTAGGGCCAAGGAGGTTACCTTGGGCGAGGATGGTGTTCTGAGACTCCAAGGCCGATTGTGTGTTCCTGATATTGATGGCCTGAGGGGGAGGATTCTAGCAGAGGCGCACAGTTCTCGGTATTCTGTTCATCCAGGAGCGACGAAGATGTATCGTAAATTTGAAGCAACATTACTGGTGGAGGCAGATGAAGAAGGATATAGTGCAGTATGTGGCTAGGTGTCTCAATTATCCGCAGGTCAAGTACGAGCACCATAGGCCAGGAGGCTTGTTTCAGCAGATGCCCGTTCCTGAGTGGAAATGGGAGCGCATCACCATGGTCTTCGTGGTTGGGTTGCCTCGTACTTCGCGGAAGGTTGACGCGTTTTGGGTCATTGTGGATAGATTGACCAAATCGGCGCATTTTATTCCTGTGGCTACTACTTATACTACAGAGAGGCTGGCTCAGATTTACATTCAAGCGATAGTCCGGTTGCACGGTGTGCCGGTGTCTATTATATCAGATCGAGGTCCTCAGTTCACTCCGCACTTCTAGAGAGCTTTGCATAGTGAGATAGGCACTCAGATAGACCTCAGTTCAGCATTTCACCCCCATACTGATGGCCAGTCAGAGCGTACAGTTCAGATTTTGGAGGATATGCTCAAGGTTTGTGTGATTGATTTTGGCGGTCAGTGGGACCAATTCTTGCCTTTGGAAGAGTTTGCATACAATAATAGTTATCAGTCCACCATCGAGATGGCTCCATTCGAGGCTTTATATGGTCGGTGATGTCATTCTCCTATCGGGTGGTTTGAGCCTGGCGAGGCCAAGTTATATGGCACAGATCTGGTGAGAGATGCTTTGGATAGGGTGAAGATTATTCAGGAGAGACTCCGCACAGCTCAGTCCAGACAGAAGAGTTACGCAGATCAGCGGGCGCGTGATGTAGCATTTATGGAGGTAGATAAGGTTATGTTGAAGGTTTCGCCGATGAAGGGCGTTATGAGATTCGGGAAGAAGGGCAAGCTGAGCCCCAGGTTTATAGGCCCTTTCGAGGTGTTGAGGCGAGTCGGGGAGGTTGCTTATGAGCTTGCTTTACCTCCTGATTTATCAGAAGTTCATCCGGTCTTTCATGTATCCATGCTCCGGAGATATCATGCCGATTTCTCTCACGTGGTTGATTTCAGCACTATTTAGCACTCACCTTGATGAGCTTGCACAGTCCGGGCGCGTAGCCGGGAATCCTTTATGTGGAAACTTGATAAAGAGTTGAATTTATGATAATTAATTGAATAAAGTTGACTTTGGTCAACATTGTTGGTAAACGGACCCGGACCAGTGATCTGGCAGTCCCGGAAGGTCTGTAGGAAAATATGGGACTTGGGCGTATGCCCAGAATCGAATTCCGAGGACCCAAGTTCGAGAAATGAATTTTTAAAGAAAAATATTTTCTGAAAACAATAAAGGCTTATGAAAATGAACCTCGATGTGAAAACTGTGATGTCGGGCCCGTATTATGGTTCTGGAGCCCGGAACAGGTTCAGTATGTGTTATTTAAGTTATCTGTGAAATTTGGTAAGAAACAGACTTGATTTGACGGGTTTCGGATCAAAATGGGAAATTGAGAGTTAATGGAGTTTTGAGGATTTTCATAGAAATTAAAATTGGTTTGGAACGTGTTTTTATGTTACCGAGGTCCGAATGAAATTCCGAGACCGGGAATAGTTCCTTTATGTCAGTTATGACTTGTCTGCAAAATTTGAAGTCATTCTCAGTAGTATAGGCCGGTTCGGCGCATTGAAATGAATTCTAGAATCTTAAGTTCTTAAGCTTGATTCAATTTGGTTTTGGGGTTGAATTCTGAGTTTCGTTGTTGTTTTTTTCACGTTTCGGAAGTTTGTGCGAGTCAGTATCATGAATACAGACTTGCTGGTGCTTTTGGACGGGGTCCGAGGGGCTCGGGTGAGTTTTGGACTCCCGGGAGCTAAGTTGGAAAAACCAGATTTTTGCTGTCTGGTTTCCTTCTTCGCGATCGCAGAAGGTGGGTCGCGATCGCGGAGAAGGAATTTGGTTGGGCTGCTGATTGTTCTTCGCAATCGCAGAAGGTTGAGCCCTTGGCCTTCGCGATCGCATCCCAGTATTCGCGATCGCGGAAGGCTGGACTCCATGCCTTCGCGATCGCAGCCCCATCCTCGCGATCGCATAGTGTCAAGTCAAGGTTGGGCACAGTTGCTCTTCGCGATCGCAGGACCTCTGCCGCGATCGCAGAGGTCTGGCCAGTTGGCCTTCGCGATCGTAGGGCCTTTGTCGCGATCGCAGTGAAGGTATAATTGGGCAATTTTATTAAATACGGGACTTAGCCTATTTCCTCCATTTTTCATCTTCCTCCTCAAGTCTTTAAAGAGTTCTTCAAGGAACCTTCCACCACTGCTATTGAGGTAAGTAAATTCCATGGTTTTACTAGTTTCAAACATCAATTCCTAGTTAAATTCCCTACTAAATTATCAAAAATCACGGATTAGGTAGTAATTTTAGGGATCTTGAGCATTTTGTGATTTTCCGTTTTAGGCCATGAAATTCAGTAGAAATCACACCTTAATGATCCTTAGGCTATGGGTAAGTGATCCCTTCGAGAATTTTCGGAATTTGAACATGCGGAACCGGGGTTGGAATTTTAGAATTTTTCAAGAATAGCGATTATATTGAATAATTAAGATAATTTCCCACATTGTGCATGCATTGATTTAATTGTACACCTTTTGGATAGTTGCGAGTCCTCGGGTGTAGAGTTCGGAGTTTCGGGCGCAATTGTGGTCCGATGGGTAGATTCGACACGAGGTGAGTCTCCTTTCTAACCTTGTTAGAGGGAATTGTCCCCATAGGTGATGTATATGCTATGTGTAAATTGTTTGGGGGCTACGTACGCACCAAGTGACGAGAGTCCGTACGTAGCGGCTATCATTGTTATGTCCGGGTAGTTAGGCCCACATCATGCCTTATATGCTTCCTTGTAATGCCTTATGTGTTTCCTTGCAATGCCTTATATGATTCCTTGTAATGCCATGTGTACTATGAGGTCATGTTATGTATTGTATTGTTCCTCTAAGGCTTTATGGAAATTGTTGAATTGAAAGGAATTTGTTATGGAAAGTGAGTTTTATAAGTTATTGTGTGTGCATGTGACCGCTTCGCAATTTACATTCTGCGAGCAATGTGTGATTTCCCCCACTCTTATGGGAGCGGGTCGTACGCCACGGCGGATTGAAAGGTGCACTTTTGGGACGGGTTGGTCGATCCCCGGTAGTGCACAGAGATGATATAATTAAGAATGCACTCTTGGCTGTATATTGCTCCGCTCGCAGAGCTAATGAACATAAGTCAAACCGAATATGAGGAGGAAAGTGAGACCGTTGTCCGATCTTTATCGTTGAATCCCCAAATGTGCATCTTCGAGTGTTTCAGCCGATCCCCAATCTCCCAGTATCAATATTTCGGCTGCTAAAGCCGGTACAGGTACAGAAGTGGCTACAATGGAACAGCTTACTCCTGATATGGATTTACCGATTGAACTAGATTTACCCACCTTTTTCACCCAAGCGGATTTTCCCGTGCTACCGAGTTTTGAGCATACTACGGATCCATTCGGCGAGATTTTTGATAATATATGTGAACAAATAATATCTATAGTCCAACCATTTCCCGAATTTCAAGGGTGGGATTTGTATTTTTTCGACGAAGTTATTTCATTGTCCTTTTTCTCCCTAATGGATGAATATTATTTTTCCATTGAATGCCTCCAAAGCATATACTTAGATTTAATCACCAATGGTGCTTCTTCAGCCTTTTTAAACTTTTTTCTTAATTAGGACCGTTGTAACACGGATCCGAGTCTGTTTGCTCAAATATTGAACAAATTCAACTAAAACCAATTTTTAAATTCCAAAATTATTATTTTTCATATTTTCACATAAAAGCTTTCCGGTTTCATGCTCGGACCGCACACGCAAATTGAGGTAACTAAAATTTATCTTTTTAAGGCTAATGAGCCTGGAATGGACTCTTAATTCATAAGATGACCCTTTGGGTCATTACACTTGGTTTGCCATGATCTTTTCTCACAAGTTGTTAATCAAAGCCAAGCTCTAATACAAATTGAAAGTGCACGAGGGGGGTGAATTGACTATTTTTAATTTTATTCCTTATAAGTTGACTAGTTTTGCAAGTAGTCGACTAGTTATGATAGCGAGATAATAAAGTGACAGAATATAAAAACAGAAGTAAAGTGCAGGAACTAAAGACACCGGAATTTTATACTGGTTTGGATTCAATGTGAATCCTAGTCCAGTCCCCTTGGGTTGCAATGGCATTCTCTTTCAATGAATGCAATTCTCGAGTACACAATGAGTGGTGTAGATTACACCGATGGCTCAGGTTCAATAACATTCGTTTCTCTTTCATATAATGACTCACCAGTTATTTTCTCTCTTTCTTCTCTAACTTGTTACACAGCAGATCTAGAGGAGCTACAGTGTTTGTATGTAGTAGAACAAAGAGAGGGTAATTGTTTCTATCAAAGTATATTTTCTAAGGTGCAAGAACGGGTTTAAATACTTTGGAGAGGTCTTGATTGCTGAAGAGATTTGCCAACCCAAGAGATTTGATCCTTGGAAAGAAATTGATTATTTCCAAGAATAAGGTTATTCCGCAACGGTTATGGCTGATAAGCAACGTTAGTGACTTCCTTTGATGGCGCCGGATATCTTCCTACAATCTTGGCCTTTCCAGATTAGCCGCATGATTGATTTACTTCCAGATCCTCGATATCTTTGATTTATCGATTCCTTCAATCTAGCCCCAATCTATTCTGTCATTGATTGATTCCTTCAATCTTGGATGCAATCTTTGATCTCGTCTGATGTATCCCTTCAATCCTGAGCGTGTTTCAGGAGTGCCTACACATAGAGAAAATATATTATTTTCATCATTAAAAACAGTTCTAACAAATTGTCCCCATGAGGACGTCCTTCAATTAATCAACATGAATTAAACCTTCCGAAGAAACTTGGATCTCTTTTACCACGATCGTTTGCCTCGTAGCGGATTCTCCCCCTTCTTTATCTTCGTAAAGCTCCACAGGTTCTTGAATTGATTTTGCTTCTGCTAAGCTTTTGATCTCATTTGCTAACTTTTTGAGGCGAGTATCTCGATCCTCTATGTACTTGGTCAACTTCTCAAGTGCTTTGGTCAAATTTGCAAGTTGTTCTTCCATGGTCGAATTGTTAAATCTTTTTCTTGAACTTGTAAAATAAGAGATGAGAGGTAGAGATCATCCCACTGGGCATGCCAGAATGTTTAGACAATAAATTGTGTCAAGAAAATAAAATCATGACCGAAAATATTGCAACAATCGTAGTATTTGACTTTAAATAATATGAGTGTACAATCTATATGAATCATCTTATTCTTCCTTCCAATAGTAAATAAATTCAAGGGCCTTTGAGCTTGATCTTGAATATGTAGTTGTTGTCACGAACGATGATCTTGAATTCAACTAGCACAAACTTTGATTTGAACTCGTACTCCTTGAATCTTGATTTGTTCGTCATTCTTGAGCTAGAACTTGGTTTCTTGAACTTGAACTTGAACTTGATTGCTTGAAACTTGAAGCTTGTAGAGAAATTTGCGGCGTTTGATCCACGAGCTCTCTCTTGCTTTTTGTTATAACTTCTAGTGTCTTTTTTGGGTTATGAAGACCTCTATTTATAGTTGTGGGAGGGAAGAGTTATGATAAGAACAAACTCTTTCCGGCCAATCAAATTGAAGTGTGACAAGGCTGCATTTGATCGGTCAGAACATGTCACTTGCACACGTGGCGCGATTTCATTGGCCTTTTAATTTGACTTGGCATGCCTTGTCATTTTGACACGTGTCATGATCCCATTGGATTTTCCGTTTGACTTGACGTGCCATGTCATTTCACGCGTGGCACCAAACTGGGCCTCTAGAAAGATGATATCTTGGGCCTAATGAAGTAGGCTCATCATTTGTAGCCCAATTAAATGGGGCTAGCCCAATGGATTAAGTTATTTATTTAATCCATATATATTTCACTTATAATTTAATATAGACTTATGCCAATATTTTATGAATTTAAGAATCAAGTCAAAATCTTGTATGGAATAAATTCAATAAAATTCATGTGTCTATAAAGGCTTCCAATTATGGAATTAATTTCTAATTTTTCGAAACTAATATCCACCATAATCAATTACGAATTATTCTACTAAAAATTTGTAATTGCACTCCTTATTCAATTTTGAAATTCATCCATTAAATCTTATTTAACTCCTCATGTTAAGATTTGATACTAATCAAATAAATTAAACTACTGACAATTTAATATATTAATTATTTCCTTTAGACTTTCGCTTAACGTATTTCATGTGTCGGATACAAAATCCACCGGCCGAGTTTACACATAAAAACTTATAAGCTTTCATAAAGGTGTATCATCAATCTCTAAACCGAGACATGGATTCCATCAACTAACTATTACTTCACCAATGTAGACTATTATTATCCAATTTACCAGGCATATTGGCCCACGAAAGGATTTCATTTTTTAATAAATCAAAACGGTAATAATAAACACAACTAATAATAATTATATCAAGATTAAGAGTATAAGTACATTTAATGGCTAGAGAGTTTATTTTATTAAGTCAGTATAAAATACTTATCTCTACTTGGTCCGTTCAATACATACAACATGTACTAGCACAAGAAGTTGGAATTAAACCATTCCCATAATCAAGATGAATTTTATTTAATCTTGTGCTACAATCATCCATGATGGTTTGTCCAATTCCATCATTAGATTGTGAACTCAAACTTTATACTTATAAGAACCAATAATTTAATCATCTGTGTAGAAGCTAAACTCTATACACCAAATCATCTACTATATAAGCAAAAGACATAAACTAATATTTGATCTATTTAAAACTTTATAATAATTTGAATGAACAATTTTATCATAATAAATATTATATCTAAACTAAACTCATGGTTAATAGTATATATCCCAACAATCTCTCACTTAGACTTTTAACCATGACAATTGTTAGAATATACTATATCTAAACGCATGGTTAATAGTATATGCCCCAACAATCTCCCACTTAGACTCATAACCATGCATCTACAACGTTCTCGGACATTCTTTTACATGAATATTAAAAGTCTCCACCAAATAAGGTTTTGTTAAAGAATCTTGCCAAGGTAATTCTGATGCAATATATGTCCAGTAGTGCTTTGTTGTAACTATCTAGTTTAGTATTAAATTCTGCAGGGATCCTGTTACCGAAACTATCCCAAGAGTGTATCCTGAACTATGAGTTTCCTTAGTATTCTCTCACTACGACGAAGTACTACTAATATTACCTTCATTACCTTACGGTATTGAAATATTAGCTACTTTTTACTGTAGTGTTCATTGTTCAATCATCACTCACACTTGACAAAGGCATATTCTGTCTATCAATATTCTCCCACTACTTAAATGCAATGGAACGTCAAATCCGACGTGTGGGTTTTGATATTCTTGAACATCTAATTATTTATTTGCCTAGTTCCTGTAAAAATGGTTTACTTATAGGGGAAAATGGTTTATTGAACAATCCTTATCTAGAAAAATGTATTTCAATTGCCATATTTTCTTTAGGACAATAAAATAAACCTCCATTCATTTTCTTGAATATTCAATAAACATGCACCTATCCATTCTTAGTTCCAACTTACATACTCCTTCCGTTCCAGTTTATGTGAAACTATTTCCTTTTTGGTATGTTCCAAAATTGTAACGACCTGACCGGTTGTTTTTTGCTCTAGAACCCCGCGCCCCTAAATGAGACTTCTCATATTTTCTTTTACTGATTTATAACTTGCGGGGAAGGGTAGTTCGAGGTTTGGAAGAGTTTGGGGTGGTATAGGAACCCTTTAGTTTCTTAAGGTTGGCCTTAAAGGCCAAGTTTGACTTCGGTCAACATTTATAGTAAACGACCTCGGAATCGGGATTTGAAAGTTCTGGTAGGTTCGTATGATGATTTTGGACTTGGGCGTATGTTCGGAATGGGTTTTGGATGACCCGGGAACGTTTCAGCGTCAAATAGTGAAATCTGATTCCTGAAGTTCAAAAATGAGGTTTGGAACATTTTTTTGTGTTATCAAGGTCCGAATGGAATTCCGAGACTAGGAATAGTTCTGTCATGTCATTTATGACTTGCTCGCAAAATTTGGTGTCATTCCAAGTAGTATAGGTACGTTTCGGTGTGTTGAAAGAGAATTCAAGAACTTAAAGTTCTTAAGTTGGATTTAGTTGGTTTTGGGGTATGATTCTTAGATTTAGCCAACAAACTAGTCCTCGAGCGAGTCCGTATTATGATTTAGAACTAGTTGGTATATTTGGACGGGGCCTCAGGGGCCCCGGGATGCCCTTCGGACATCGTGCGAGGCAAGCTAAGCTCTAAAAGAGCTGCTGGTGCATCAGATCTGGTGCAACCGCACCTGCGAAGGACCAGCCGCAGGTGCGACACCACAGGCACGGTCGAAGCCTCGCATGTGCAGCCTTAGAGGGGCTGTCCAGTTTCTGCAAGTGCGGGTCTTTTCCCGTAGAAGCGAAGCCGCAGGTGCGGGCTCCGTTCCGTAGGTGCGACCCCTGGCCTTCTTCTCCTCTTCGCATATGCGAGACCACATGTGCGGTCCTCGAGCCGCAGGTGAGAAAGTCCTGAAGGCAGAATGGTCATTATAAATGCGGGACTTAGACATTTTTAGGCCATTTATTTTATCTTTGGACGTTTTGGGGAGCTCTCAAAGGGGAGATTCGACCTAGCATTGTAAGGTAAGTAATTTCTACTTAAAAGTGAGTTTAATACTTGAGTTTTGGGTAGATTAACACACAAAAATTATTAGAAATCATGGGTTTAGAGTAAAACATAGGGTTTTGATAAAAATGAGAAATTATCAAGAAATTTGTTATGGAATCATGCAAAAACCATATAATATTGATCCTTAGGTTGTGGGTAAATATTTCTCTTGAAAATTTCTGGAATCCGAACATGTGGGCCCGGGGGTACATTTTAGGATTTTGCAAACTAGGTTGAGATAACCATTGAAATAGGAGAATTGTGGGATTTTTAACATAGATTGATTTATTTATATAATGTTTTGCTAGTTTCAAGTTCTTGGGCGACAAATTTGGAGATTCGGGAGCATTCTTGACCCGGGAAGTAGGCTTGAAACGAGGTAAGTCTCATTTCTAACCTTGTAAGAGGGAATTGTCCCCGTAGGTGAAATAATGAGTTATATGCTACTATTTGTGGGGGCTATGCATGCACGAGGTGACGAGAGTCTGTGCGTAGCTACTATTATGTTTATGTCGGGGGAGTTTAGGATCCACAAGCATGCTTTACGCGTCGTATTTGTAATCTTAATGCTAAATTAGATTGCATAACATCATCGAATTATTAAATGACATCTAAGAAGGTTACACGTCATTATTTATTTTATTGGCTTTCTCTTGGAAGAATATCCCCAATTAAACCCCTGATTTTCTGTTGACAGTGTGTATATATGAGTACCTGCGTCGCATGTATAAATCCGTGAGCGGGGTAACTCTATTATTTATATTGATCGCGTCACATGCACGATTCGCGAGCGGGGGTAATAGATGCATCTATGGTTTGTTCCGTTCGACCCTTCGGCAATGCATATTTATTATTTCGTTGGATCGGCCGTACGTTTACGACATGTTATGTATTCGCTAATTTGTTGGTATTTATGTGGTTATTTAACTGCTAAATATCCTGGAAAATGAATTAGTAACTTGTACGGTAGGGAATTTGACTCGCAAAGGTATCTGTAGGGAAATTTGATGTTACCGTCTTTACTATTTATTCATATTTGCCATTGTTTCTTAGCCTTATATTTAAAGCATACTATTTTGGCCCTAGTAAGTGTCAGTCAAGTCGACCTCTCGTCACTACTTCTTCGAGATTAGACTGGATACTTACTAGGTACATATTGTTTATGTACTCATGGATGCTTCTGTACTTAATTGTACAAGTTCTGAGGCAGGTGCATCTGATCATCAGTCTGGAGCTCGTCTTTTATTTCACCTGGTTTGAGGCTTCACGGTGAGCTTCTTCTCATGATACCGTTCAGTAGCACTCCGGAGTCTCTCTTTTTCTACTATGTCTATATCTTCTCAGACAATAGGATAGTTCTGTATTTCTTTTGATTCTACTCTACTAGATGCATGTAGACTTGTGACACTAGTTCCTGGCACACACATTGGTAGACTATTCATTTTGGTGATGTAATTAATTAAAGTTGACTTTTGGTCTTTGTAATTTAATTGCCATGCTATGTGTATTATTCCATGCGTAATGGTTAAATTACTTCTGAAATATGAGAAAGATTTAGTAAAAACAAACAAGATTCACTAGATAAATTAGTGTTGGTTTGCCTGACAACGGTGTTGGGCGCCACGCGACCTGGATTAGGATTAGGTCGTGACAAGAATGACCCCTTTCTAAATTTGGAAACAATTTAGCTTAAACTTACAAATCTACCCTTAATGAGAAGCTTTTATAACCACACAAATACTCTAGGTCCCTTTTTGATTTATTTAGGACCACAAATTTCAAAAGTCTTCATTTTTTCTTAAACTTCGTGCCAGTCAACCAGATTCACATAAATTAGAACATAGGGAGTATATGTTTTCCCTTTCAGCATATGTACTAGACAATCCGATATCTCAACATGCTACAGGCTGATCTTACATTCAATCCACAGTTCTATAGATGTCACAGGTACTAACTTAGAAGAAACTAAATTCAGAATGTAATTTACAATTTCTAGGAAATATTCCAAAAACATAAGGCAAATCCTAATAACACTTCATTAATCTATCCATGTCCAAAAGAGACTTATTCCTTCTTTATACCACGCCACTCTATTATGGAATTTACAGTGTAGACAATTGAGATATAATCCCTTATTCTGATAACTAACAAAAGAATTCTTTAGGGAGGTGCTCGCCACTACAATAAAATTGCAGTAACTTAATATATTTTCTTGGTGCTTCTCCATTTCAAATCTTAAAAACCTTAAATTACTTAAATCACTAAGACTTACGGTGCATCACATAAATATATTAATATTTTGAGTAATCATTTATGAACGTCACAAAATACTCAAAACTATCTCTTACGAGTATGTTCATTTAACCATACAAATCAGAAGGGATTCATTCTAGCTTATCACTGGATTTATTTCATTTTTAAGGGAAACATCCTTTAGTCAAATTTCCTTCCAAACAAGATCCACAAGTTGGTAGTGCCTCTATTTCAATAAACCTTAAGGTCCATCCTTGACCAACTTGAAATCCTATCCAGATTAATATGATTTAGACAAAGGTGCAGAGATAAATTTTACTCAATTATGAAGAACATATTCTCTTATGAGATAGACTAATATTGTTTAGTTAAGGAGAGACACTAATATAAAATAACAAGGTCATGAATTCATGTACCACAAGTGTAACGACCCGACCGGTCGTTTTGTGTTCTAGAACCTCGTACCCCAAATGAGACTTCCCGTAGTTGATTTTACTGATTTATAACTTGTGGGGATGGTTGGTTCGAGGATTGGAGGCGTTTGGAGTAGTATAGGAACACTTAGTTCCTTAAGGATGGCCTTAAAGGCCAAGTTTGACTTCGGTCAAAGTTTTTAGTAAACGACCTCAGAATCAATATTTAAAAGTTCCGATAGGTTCCTATGATGATTTCGGACTTGGGCGTAGGTTCGGAACGGGTTTTGGATGACCCAGGAGCGTTTCGGCGCCAAATAGTGAAATATGATTTCTTAAGTTCAAAATTTGAGGTTTGGAACGTGATTTTGTGTTATCGAGGTTTGAATGGAATTCCGATACCGGGAATAGTTCAGTTATGTCATTTTTGACTTGCTCGCAAAATTTGGTGTCATTCCGAGTAGTATAGGTAGGTTAGGCGTGTTAAAAACGAATTCAAGAACTTGGATACAATAGGTTTTGGGGTATAATTTTTAGATTTAGTGTTGTTTTGGATGTTCAGAAGGCTCGAGCGAGTCCATATTATGATTTAAGACTAGTTGGTATATTTGGACGGGGCCTCGGGTGGGCCCGGATGCCATCCGAACATCGCGCGAGGCAAAAACCAGCCTTAGAAGAACTGCTGCTGCACCAGAACTGGTGCGAGACCGCAGGTGCGGTCAACGCCTCGCAGGTGCAGCCTCAGAGGGGGCTGCCCAATTCCGTAGGTGCGGGCCATTTCCCGCAGAAACAGAGCCACGGGTGCAAATTCCCTTCCGCAGGTGCGACCACTGGGCCCCTTCCCATTTTCTGCAAGTGCGAGCCTTGGCTCGCAAATTCGAGACCGCAGGTTCGGTCCTCGAGCCGCAGGTGCGAAAACCCTGAAGGCAGTGAGGTTGTTTAAAATATGGGACTTAGTTATTTTTTAACCATTTTTCTTCACCTTGGACGATTTGGAGAGCTTGCAAAGGAGAGATTCGACCTAGCAATTGTAAGTTAAGTAATTCCTAGTATAAAGTGAGTTTAATACTTGAATTTGTGGGTATATTAACGCATAAAATTAGTAATAATCATGGGTTTAGAGTAAAACCTAGGGTTTTGATAAAAAATAAGAATTTGCCAAGGAATTTGTTATGAAATCATGCAAAAACTATATAATATTGATCCTTAGGTTATGGGTAACTATTTCTCTTGGAAATATTCGGAATCTGAGCATGTGGGCCCAGGAGTACATTTTAGGATTTTATAAATTAGGTTGAATTAATCATTTAAATAGGAGAATTGTGGACTTCTGAGCATAGATTGACTTGTTTATATAACGTTTGGCTAGTTTTGAGTTCTTGGGCGACCAATTCAGAGATTTGAGCGCATTCTTGACCTGGGAAGTAGGATTGAAACGAGGTAAGTATCCTTTCTAAACTTGTAAGAGAGAATTGTCCCCATAGGTGAATCAATTAACTGTGTGTCATTACTTGTGGGGATTACGTACGTACGAGGTGACAAGAGTCTGTGCGTAGTGACTATTCTTGTTATGTCCGAGTAGTTAGGCTCACGCCATGCCTTGTAAATTCCGCTAATTGAGCTATATGCCTTGTGTTTTCCTTGTATGCAAGCTTGTTTCCATGAAATCCTAGAACTTGATGAACTTAGACGAATCATTATTTTAGAAAAGGATTTAAAGAAAAATGTTGTGTTTATGTGCGACCGCTTTGCAATATATATTCCGCGAGCGGAATGATTGTTTCCACTACTCTCATGGGAGCGGATTGTACGTCACGGCAGGTTAATAGATGCATCTATGGTTCGCGTTGTTCGACCCTTCGGCAGAGCACATTTATTATTATGATTGGCACAGACCGTACATTCTGATACATTGTGCGCATGCTACTTGTTTGATATTATTCATGACTTTAAAACTGTTAGATGTCTTGGAAGATAAATTCGCAAATTGTATGTTGGAGTTTCGCCTCGTAAACAGGTTTCGTAAGTATGCTTGATATTCATTGTTCTATTATCCATGTGTACTTTTTACTCTCTTTAAATTTTACACCTAGATATACTGTTTGGACCCTAGTGAGTGTCAAGACCACCTCTCGTCACTACTTCTTCAAGATTAGACTGGATACTTACTGGGTACATATTATTTATGTACTCATGCTACGCTTTGTACTTAATTGTACAGGTTATGAGGTAGGTGCATCTGGGTATCAGTCCGGAGCTCGCCCTTGATTGCTTTCTGTTGAGGTTTCACGGTGAGTTGCTTCTCCTGATGACATTCAGCAGCACCTTGGAGCTTTTCCTTTTGCTATTTCTGTCTATATTTTTCTCAAACAGTAGGACAAACTTTTATTCCTTTTGATTATTACTCTACTAGATGCATGTAGACTTGTGACACTAGTTCCTGGCACACACGTTAGTAGACTATTCTTTTGGGATGTAATTATTAAACTATGACTCTTTTTGGTTATTTCAGCTTGAAATTGCCTAGGTTATTCATTATTTCCGAACGTATTAAATTAAAACCAAGTAAAGGCTGGAAAAGTTTTGATAAAATAAATGAAACTCACTAGTAGAATAATGTTGGCTTGCATGACAACGGTGTTGGGTGCCATCGCGACCTGGGTTAGGATTTGGGTCGTGACAACATGGTATCAGAGCCCTAGGTTCACGTAGGTCTCACAAGTTACAAGCAAACCAAATAGAGTCTTACGGATCGGTACGGAGACGTTTGTATTTATCTTCGGGAGGCTATAGGGTGTTAAGAAATCTCTTTTTATTCATCTTCTATCGTGCAGTTGATGGTATACTAAATCTCAGTCTTGTATTCTCTCACAGATGGTGAAGACGCGCGCAGCCGACATTCCGGACCCGGGTGGGGCCGCTACCCTCATTGTCAGAGGCCGTGGCAGAGGTCGGGGGAGGGAACCGGCCTGAGGTAGGGGACAAGGGCGTCCTAGAGCTGCTCCAGTTACACCGCCTACGGATCCAGCAGAGGATCCTATCACTGAGGAGCAGGGCGAGGTGCCCGCAGCAGATCCTGCAATGTTGGACTTCATGACAGCGCTGAGATTTCAGGAGGTCATGGGTCGTATGATGGGGTTCATGGACAGTATGACTCAGACTGGTTTATTTCCAGCGGAACCGGCCACATCTCAGGCGGGAGGGGGAGCACAGACCCCTACTACCCAGGCCGCAAGACATGCAGCAACAGTTTATCGGACCACGGGTACACTGCCCGTGGGTGGGGTCCAGCCAGTAGCAGCAGCAACACCTGAGCCCATACCAGCTGTGGACGGCGATCCGCAGAAGTTATTAGACAGATAGACCAGATTTCACCCTCTTGTCTTCGGAGGTGAGCGTCATGAGGACGCTCAAGATTTTATTGATAGGTGCAGGGACAGACTGCACAAACATGAGGATACTGGAGTCCCATGGAGTTGACTTCACTACCTTCCAGCTAGAGGGCAGAGCCCGTAGATGGTGGCAGTCCTACATTCTTGGCATACCAGAAGATTCCCCCCCCCCCCAATCACTTGGGAGCAGTTCACTCAGCTATTCCTGGACAGGTATATCCCACCCTTTAATAGGGAAGAGTTGCGGTACCAATTTGAGCAACTGGAGCAGGGTCAGATGTCAGTGACCGACTACGAGGCTAGGTTTTATGAGCTCTCTCTTCATGCACTTATGATACTTCCTACTGAAGCAGAGAGAGTGCGGAGATTTGTAGCTGGGTTGCACTCAGGTATTAGGGCCAACATGGCCCGAGAGGAGGAGATGAGGACTCCTTATCAGCTTGTGGTAGAAATTGCTCACAGGATTGAGGGTTATATCGGTAGAGGAGCAGAGAGCAGGGGCACCAAGATAAGAGAGCTCGATTTTCTGGGAATTTCAAAGGTACTCCAGCCAGAGGCAGAGGTCAGTTTGGTAGGGGCCAGCCTAGTAGGCCCTCATATTCAGCACCCCCACCACCTCCTCGAGGTGCTCCGACGAGGAATTATTTCAGCGCTATGCCGGAGAGTTCTTATCGCCCACCAGCTATTCAGGGTTCCTCCGGTGGGTATTCTGGTCATCAGGGGTCTTCCAGTCCTTATTTCAGTGCTATGCCAGAGAGTTCGTACCGTCCTCCAGCTATTCAGAGTTCTTCTTCAGGGCAGCAGGCTATGGTGCCGAGAGGTTGTTATGAGTGTGGGGATCTAGGTCATATGAAGAGGTTTTATCCTAGGCTTCGGGGCAAGGTAGTGCAGCATAGTCACCAGCCTATGATTTCAACACCGGCAGTCCGGCCACCCGAAGGTGTAGGACGTGCTGGTAGGGTTCGTCCTAGAGGTGGAGGCCAGGTAGGGGGAGCCCAGTCAGCCTCTGTCCATCTAGGTGGAGGCCAGTCATCCGGCGCTCCAGCTAGATTCTATGTTTTCCCAGCCAAACCAGATGCAGTGGCCTCAGATGCCGTGATCACAGGTATTATTTCAATATGCGGTAGAGATGCATCAGTATTATTTTATCCAGGATCCACTTATTCATATGTATCAGCCTTGTTTGCTCATTTCCTGGATATTCCTTGTGAGTCCTTGGGTACTCTTATTTATGTGTCCACTCCTGTGGGCGATTCTGTGGTTGTGGACTGGATTTATCGGTCCTGTGTGGTTACATTTTGTGGGTTCGAGACCAGGGCGGACCTTCTGTTACTTGATATGATTTATTTTAAGGTTGTCCTGGGCATGAATTGGCTATCTCCCTATCATTCCATCCTAGATTTCCATTCCAAGACTGTTACTCTAGCCATGCCTGAGTTGCCAATATTAGAGTGGAGATGTTCCTCGGTTAGTGCAGCTAGTCAAATTGTTTCTTTCCTAAAGGCTCGACGTATGGTCGAGAAGGGTTGTTTTGCTTATCTTTCTTATGTTCGGGACACCACCGCCGAGTCTCCGACAATTGATTCAGTGCCGATAGTTTGAGAGTTTGCTGATGTATTTCCTTCAGACCTTTCAGGCATGCCACCAGATCGTGACATTGATTTTTTCATTGACTTAGCTCCAGGAACCTGGCCTATCTCTACTCCCTTATACTGTATGGCTCCTAAAGAATTGAATGAATTGAAAGAACATCTTGAGGAGTTGCTAGCTAAGGGGTTTATTAGACCGAGTGTATCGCCTTGGGGTGGTCCAGTGTTATTTGTGAAGAAGAAGGATGAGACTATGCGGATGTGTATTTACTACCGCCAGTTGAACAAAGTCACCATCAAGAACAAGTATCTGTTGTCGCGTATCGATGATTTGCTTGACCATTTGCAGGGTGCTCGGGTGTTTTCTAAGATTGATTTGAGATCGGGGTACCATCAGTTGAAGATTCGGGACTCGGATGTTCTGAAGACTGCCAACCGTACGAGATATGGTCATTATGAGTTCCTGGTGATGTCCTTTGGCTTGACTAATGCCCCAGCAACATTTATGGATTTGATGATTAGGGTTTTCAGGACTTATATTGATTCTTTTGTCATTGTCCTTCATTGATGACATTCTGATTTACTCCCGTAGCCTGGGAGAGCACGAGCAGCATTTGGGAGTTGTGCTCCAGACCTTGGGGGAACAAAGGTTGTACGCTAAGTTCTCCAAGTGTGAGTTTTGGTTGGATTCTGTGGCATTCTTGGGACATGTGGTGTCCGTAGAGGGTATCAAGGTGGATCCTAAGAAGATCGAGGCAGTTTAGAGTCAGCCACGCCCTACTTCATCAACGGAGATCAGGAGCTTCTTGGGACTGGCAGGTTATTATCGCCGATTTGTGTAGGGTTTTTCATCTATTGCAACTCCTCTGACCAGATTGACCCAGAAGAATTCCCCATTCCGGTAGTCCGACGAGTGTGAGGAGAGCTTTCAAAAGCTCAAGACAGCATTGACCTCGGCACCAGTTCTAGTGTTGCCTTCTGGTTCTGGGATGTATACAGTTTATTGTGATGCTTCACGCGTTGGTTTGGGATGTGTGTTGATGCAGGAGGGGCGAGTTATTGCATATGTTGCACGTCAACTAAAGGTTCATGAGAAGAATTACCCTATGCACGATTTTGAGTTTGCGGCGATTGTTCATGCTCTTAAGATTTGGAGGCACTACTTGTATGGGGTGCCTTGTGAGGTTTATACAGACCATCGCAGTTTACAACACTTGTTCAAGCAGAGGGATCTTAATTTGAGGTAGCGTAGATGTCTTGAGTTGCTGAAGGATTGTGACATCGCCATTCTTTATCACCCGGGTAAGGCGAATGTGGTTGCAGATGCCTTAAGCAGGAAGGCGGAGAGTATGGGTAAATTGGCTTTCATTCTAGCGGAGGAGAGACCTTTAACCTTGGACATTCAGTCCTTGGCTAACCGCCTGGTGAGGTTGGACCTTTCAGAGCCCAACCGAGTTCTTGCACGTGTGGTTGCTCAGTCTTCATTGTTGGGGGAGATCAAGGCTCGACAGTTTGATGATCCGCACTTGGTAGCTCTCCGGGAGACAGTGTTACCGGGTGGTGCCAAGAAGGTTTCCATTGGCGAGGATGGTGTTCTGAGACTTCAGGGTCGCTTATGTGTCCCTAATGTTGGTGGCCTGAGGGAGAGGATTCTAGAGGAGGCTCACAGTTCACGGTATTCTATTCATTTTGGTGCTATGAAGATGTCGTGAATTGAGGCAGCATTACTTGTGGAGGCGCATGAAGAAGTACATAGTGGAGTATGTGGCTAGATGTCTAAATTTCCAGTAGGTTAAGTATGAGCACTAGAGGCCAGGAGGCCTACTCCAGCAGATGCCTATACCTGAGTGGAAATGGGAACTCATCACTATGGACTTCGTAGTTGGGTTGCCTCGGACCCTGCGGAAAGTTGATGCGGTTTAAGTTATTGTGGACAGGTTGACCAAGTCGGCACATTTCATTCCAGTAGCTACTACTTATACTTCAAATAAGTTGGCCCAGATCTACATTCGGGAGATAGTTAGGTTGCATGGTGTGCATGTGTCCATTATATCAGATCGAGGTCCTTAGTTCACCTTGCACTTCTGGAGAGCAGTACAGAGTGAGTTAGGCACCCGGGTAGAGCTCATCACAGCATTCCACCCTCAGACTGACGGGCAGTCGGAGCAAACAGTCCAGATATTGGAGGACATGCTCATAGCATGTGTAATTGACTTAGGAGGGTAGTGGGACCAGTTCTTTCCCTCGGCCGAGTTTGCTTATAATAATAGTTATCAGTCCAGCATTGATATGGCTCCATTTTAGGCCTTGTATGGTCCGCGATGTTGTTCTCCCATCGGGTAGTTTGAGCCTGGCGAGGCCAAGTTATATGGCACCGATCTGGTGAAGGATACCTTGGAGAAGGTAAAGTTGATTCAGGATAGGCTTCGCACAACACAGTCCAGAAAGAAGAGTTACGCTGACCAGAAGGCGAGTGATGTATCATTTATGGAGGGCGAGAAGGTTTTGTTGAAAGTCTCACCGATGAAGGTCATTATGGGGTTTGTAAAGAAGGGCAAGTTGAGCCCAAGGTTTATAGGCCCATTTGAGGTGTTGAGACGAGTTGGGGAGGTTGCTTATGAGCTTGCTTTACCTCCCAGTTTATCAGGAGTTCATCGGGTCTTTCATGTGTCCATGCTCCATCGATACCACGCCGACTTCTCTCATGTGATAGACTTCAGCACCATTCACCTAGATGAGAGGTTAGGTTACGAGGAGGAGCCAATTGCTATTATTGACAGGCAGGATCGCCAGTTGAGGTCCAAGAGGGTTTTCACCGTAAAGGTCCAGTTGAGGGGCCAACAAGTCGAGGAGGCGACTTGAGAGTCCGAGGAGGACGTGCGGAGCAGATATCCACACTTATTCAACACTCCTGGTATGATTCTAGACCCGTTCGAGGACGAACGTTTGTTTAAAAGGTGAAGATGTAACGACCCGACCGGTCGTTTTGTGTTCTAGAACCCCGTGCCCCAAATGAGACTTCCCGTAGTTGCTTTTACTGATTTATAACTTGCGGGGATGGTTGGTTTGAGTATTGGAGGAGTTTGGAGTAGTATAGGAACACTTAGTTCCTTAAGGTTGGCCTTAAAGGCCAAGTTTGACTTCGGTCAACGTTTTTAGTAAATGACCTCGGAATCGAGATTTGAAAATTCGGGTAGGTTCGTATGATGATTTCGGACTTGGGCATAGGTTCGGAATGGGTTTTGGATGACCCGGGAGAGTTTCGGCGCCAAATAGTGAAATATGATTTCTTAAGTTCAAAAATTGAGGTTTGGAACGTGATTTTGTGTTATCGAGGTCCGAATGGAATTCTGAGACCGGGAATAGTTCTGTTATGTCATTTGTGACTTGCTTGCAAAATTTGGTGTCATTTCGAGTAGTATAGGTAGGTTCGGCGTGTTGAAAGCGAATTCAAGAACTTAAAGTTCGTAAGTTGGATCCAATAGGTTTTGGGGTATGATATTTAAATTTAGTTTTTTTTTGGACGTTTCGAAGGCTCGAGCGAGTCCATATTATTATTTAGCACTTGTTTGCATAATTGGACGGGGCATCAGGTGGGCCCGAATTCAGACATTGCGCGAGGCAAAAACCAGCCTTAGAAGAACTGTTGGTGCACCAGATCTGGTGCCACCGCACCTGCGAAGGACCAGCCGCAGGTGCAGTCAACGCCTCGCAGGTGTGGCCTCCGAGGGGGCTTCCCAGTTCCGCAGGTGCGGGCCATTTCCCGCAGAAGCAGAGCCGCAGGTGCGGACTCCCTTCCGCAGGTGCGACCACTGGCCCCCTTCCCATTTTCCACAGGTGCGAGCCTTGGCTCGCATGTGCGGTCCTCGAGCCGCAGGTGCGAAAACCCTGAAGGCAGTGAGGTTGTTTAAAATACGGGACTTAGTCATTTTTGAATCATTTTTCTTCACCTTGGACGATTTGGAGATCTTGCGAAGGAGAGATTCGACCTAGCAATTGTAAGGTAAGTAATTCCTACTATAAAGTGAGTTTAATACCTTAATTTGTGGGTAGATTAACACATAAAATTAGTAGAAATCATGGGTTTAGAGTAAAATCTAGGGTTTTGATAAAAATGAGAATTTACCAAGGAATTTGTTATGAAATCATCTAAAACTTATATAATATTGATCCTTAGGCTATGGGTAACTATTTCCCTTGGAAATTTTCGGAATCCGAGCATGTGGGCCTGGGGGTACATTTTAGGATTTTGCAAATTGGGTTGAATTAGTCATTTAAATAGAAGAATTGTGGACTTCTGAGCATAGATTGACTTGTTTATATAACGTTTGTCTAGTTTCAAGTTCTTTGGCGACCAATTCGGAGATTTGAGCGAATTCTTGACCCGAGAATTAGGCTTCAAGTGAGGTAAGTCTCCTTTCTAACCTTGTAAGAAGGAATTGTCCCCATAGGTGAAGCAATTAATTGTGTGTCATTATTTGTGGGGACTACGTACGTACGAGGTGACGAGAGTCCGTGTGTAGTGACTATTTTTGTTATGTCCGGGTAGTTAGGTTCACGCCATGCCTTGTAAATTCCGCTAATTGAGCTATATGCCTTGTGTTTTCCTTGTATGCAAGCTTGTTTCCATGAAATCCTAGAACTTGATGAACATAGACGAATCCTTATTTTAGAAAAAGATTTAAAGAAAATGTTGTGTTTATGTGCGACCGCTTCGCAATATACATTCTGCGAGCGGAGTGATTGTTTCCACTACTCTCATTGAAGCGGATCGTATGCCACGGCAGGTTAATAGATGCATCTATGGTTAGCGTTGTTCGACCCTTCGGCAGTGCACATTTATTATTATGATTGGTCCAAATCGTACCTTCTGATACATTGTGTGCATGCTACTTGTTTGATATTATTCATGACTTTGAAACTGTTAGATGTCTTGGAAGATAAATTCGCAAATTGTATGTTGGAGTTTCGCCTCGTAAACAGGTTTCGTAAGTATGCTTGATATTCATTGTTCTATTATCCATGTGTACTTGTTACTCTCTTTAAATTTTACACCTAGATATATTGTTTGGACCCTAGTGAGTGTCAAGTCGACCTCTCGTCACTACTTCTTCGGGATTAGACTGGATACTTACTGCGTACATATTATTTATGTACTCATGATATGCTTTGTACTTAATTGTACAGGTTCTGAGGCGGGTGCATCTGGGTATTAGTCCGGAGCTCGCCCTTGATTGCTTTCTATTGAGGTTTCACGGTGAGTTGCTTCTCCTGACGACATTCAGCAACACCTTGGAGCGTTTCCTTTTGCTATTTATGTCTATATTTTTCTCAGACAGTAGGACAGACTTTTATTCCTTTTGATTTTTACTCTTCTAGATGTCTTTAGACTTGCGACACTAGTTCCTGGCACACACGTTAGTAGACTATTCTTTTGGGATGTAATTATTAAATTATGAGTCTTTTTGGTTATTTCAGCTTGAAATTTGCTAGGTTATTCGTTATTTCCGAACGTATTAAATTAAAACCAAGTAAAGGCTGGAAAAGTTTTGATAAAATAAATGAAACTCACTAGTAAAATAATGTTGGCTTTCCTAACAACGGTTTTGGCCGCCATCGCGACCTGGGTTAGGATTTGGGTCGTGACAACAAGAGATAAAATGTTTATCAAGCTCGATAACTCAAGATATTCGAAACATAAAACAAATATTCATCTCTTATTTTGCCCAGAAACAGAAATTAAATTCCTTCTAACAAAAGGTACATATATTGCATCCTTTAAATTTATGTCTTATCACTATCAAAAGAAAATTTTAACAATTAATTTGACAAATCGCATAAAGTTATTGTGGAGTTGAGATAAAAATATTAAATAAATCATAATAAGTCAAAACACTGAATAATAAAGTTCAGACTGCATTCAATATTTATATACATACATGCATCTCGAATAATAAATTTCGATGGGAAAAGAATCATTCATGAAAAGCATATTATATAATGCAAGAATTATACAACCCCAAAAGAAACAGAACAAACTCAAATGGAGAGCATACTGTTATTTTCAGACAATTGTATATTGTCACGACCCAAATTCCCAACCCTCGGGATCGTGATGGCGCTTAACATCATACTTGGTAGACAAGCCAATGTTAGAGAGATTCAACATTTAAAACAATTAAAACATAATACGAGGTCTAATATTATCCAATAAATGATATCAAAATAATTTATAGAGAAATAAAACGATGCCACGAAACTAAAACTAATATCTAACTACCCAGGGTTTGGAATCACAATTCACGAACTAGTAAGAATTTACTACAGGTATTTGGCTAAAAGGAAATATATGACTATTTTGTTATGAAATAAAACAGTAAATAAATAATATGGGGAAGACTCCAGGAATCTGCGGACGCTAGCAGATCTACCTCGTGTCTCCGTGCGAATAATCAGCTACTACTCCAACTCAACCATGACCAGTACCTGGATCTGCACAAGAAGTGCAGAGTGCAGTATCAGTACAACCGACCCCATGTACTGGTAAGTGCCGAGCCTAACCTCGACGAGGTAGTGACGAGGCTACGGCAGGGCATTTATAATACAACTTGTGTACAATATTTAATAAAGCAAAAAGGAAATATTAAACTTAGATGAAATAGTAAATTGCAATAAATAAATAAATAACCCAGCTATTTTTCCAGATCTCAGCTATAACCAATCCTTACGAGAATTTCCATGTTACAATTTAAATAACGGTAAGAGCAGAATATGAAAACAACAAAATAAAATAGTGTATATTCCAGCTTCCATCGTATAACCAGTAAAACATGAATGTTCTTCCTGATTACTCCTTGTTGCGGCGTGCAACCTGATCCCACCTGTCCACCCTGATTACTCCTCAATGTATATATCAACCTTATTCCTCCTATTACGGCGTGTAACCCGATCCCACTTGTCCACCCTTATTACTCCTTGTTGTGGCGTGCAATCCACTCCCACCAGACAATCACATTTCACCATTTATAATAAGGGTTTTACAATTTAGATCAAAATCCTTCACAATATTTATATCTCAACTAATGTAAACGGAAAGTTGTACAATTAAAAAACTTCTCCAATTATTACTACACAGCGAAACCAATCGGAATGTATCATGAAATACTGACAACCAGCTCAACCATTAATATACTACAACAAATCTAAGGAACAAATAATACTTTCAAACAAGGGAAGAAATATCTAACAAAACAAGTAGACAAAAATAAGTAGACATGGAAGCATCAATGATTATGAAACAATTAAGACACGGATATGATAAATTGGGAACGGGGAAGGGAACATGCTAAACAGATGATTTGGTGGTACATAGGTACTCGTCAAATCATCTATACGCCACACACATGCAATTTCATATAGCATTTAAGTCGGGGATTCCTAATCCCTCAAGTCAAGGTTAGACCAAATATTTACCTCGATTTCACAGGCAACACACTGCTCAAGCACAACTTTTCCTTTAAAATTTGCCTCCAACCCACTCGTATCTTATCATAATTAGTTTAATATCATTAATTCTTGCTAAAGGAACTAACTTTAATGTGAAATTATGGTTTTCCTATCAAATGACAAAAATCGACCACGGGCCCGCTTGGTCCAAACTCGAGGTTCGGACCAAAATCCATTTACCCATTCTCCCCCGAGCCCGAATATACAATTGGTTTTGGAATTCGACCTCAATTCGAGGTCTAAATCCCAAAATTTCGAAATTGCTAAGTTCTACTCAAAAATCCCTAATTCTACCATGAAAATTCTAGATTCTAGGTTGAAATCTTGTTAAAAGTTGCAAGATATTGAAAGGAATTAGTTAGGAATCACTTACCCATGATTTGGAGAAGTTTGGGTCTTTGAAAAATCGCCTATGGAGGTTTAGGGTTCGAGAGAATTAAAAAATGGGTGAAAATCCCGTCTAAGTCCCAACTTAACAGGCTGCAGATGTCGCAATTGCGACTGGAGCTTCGCATTTGCGAAGCTCGCAATTGCGAGAAGGGTATCGCAAATGCGAACCTTCACAACTTCTGTTGCCTTCGCATTTGCGACTAAGATGTCGCATTTGCGATCACTGCCCATTGCATTTGCGATGATGGCCTTCCTAGGCCTTTTTCACATTTGCGATAAAAATTCTCGCAATTACCAGGCTTGTCACCTTCGCAATTGCGAAGCCTGATATAGCAATTACGAGATCAGAGTCCTGCACCAGACACCATATGCATCAGCTATATTTTTCTAAGTCTAAACACTCCGTAGCCTATCCGAAACTCACCCGAGCCCTCGGGGCTCCAAACCAAACATGCATGCACATCTAAAAACATCATGCAGACTTGCTTGTGCGATCGAATAACCAAAATAACACCTAAAACTACGAATTTAACATCAAAACTCATGATTTTCTCAAGAACACTTCAATTTCACTATTTTCTCAACCGGACATCCGAATGTCAAATGAACTCTAATTTCCACCAAATTTCACAGATAGGACTTAAACATTATAACAAACCTATATCCGGATACGAAACCAAAATACGGGCCCGATACCAATGAGTACATACATTAATTCATTTCTTTATTTCCTTTAATATCCAGTATAACAATTTTCTTCAAAAATTCATTTCTAAAGCTAGGGACCTCGGAATTCAGTTCCGGGCATACGCCTAAGTCCAATATTTTACTGCGGACCTCCCAGGACCGTCGAAACACGGGTCCAGGTCTATTTACTCAAAATGTTGACCAAAGGCAACTAAAATAAATTTTTAAACTCTCAAAATCATTATTTCTTACATTTTTCACATAAAGGCTTTCTGGATTCACGCCCGAACTGCACACGAAAATCGAGATGAATAAAATTAATATTTTTAAGGCTAATGAGCCCGAAATGGGGTCTTAAATCATAAGATAACCCTTTGGGTCATCACAATTGCAACGACCCGACCGGTCGTTTTGCGTATTCGGACCCCGTTACCCTAAATGAGACTTCCCGTAGCGGATTATAGTGATTTATGACTTGCGAGGACGGGAGGTTAGGGATTCGGAAGTGTTTAGGATGGTATAGGAACACTTAGTTTCTTAAGGTTGGCCTTTTTGGCCAAGTTTGACTTCGGTCAACGTTTTGAGTAAACGACCTCGGAATCGAGTTCCGACAGTTCCAGTAGCTTCGTATGCTGATTTCGGACTTGTGCATATGTCCGAAATGGGTTTTGGATGACCCGGGAGCGTTTCGACGCCAAATAGCGAAATAGAGTTTCCTTAAGTTCATAATTTAGTTTAGAACGTGTTTTTATGTTATCGAGGTCTGAACAAAATTCTGAGATCGGAATAGTTTCGTTATGTCATTCATGACTTGCTTGCAAAATTTGGTGTCATTCCGAGTAATATAGGCAGGTGCGGTCCTCGAGCCGCAGGTGCGAGATCACTGAAGGCAATACAGGATTCGGCCAGTTTTCACCATTCCTTCTCCTCCATTGGCGATTTTGAGGGCTTTCAAGAGGGTATCCGGCCTAGATACTAAGAGGTAAGTAATTCCCACTTAAATGTTAGATTAATGCACCAAAACTTAGGTAGATTAACATCTAATTAGTGGAAATCAAAGGGGTTGGAGTGAAGACCTAGGGTTGATGAACTTTAGGGAATTTCACCACTTTTCTACCATGAAATCATACAAAAACTATATATTAATGATCCTTAGTCTATGGGTGAGTGTTATCTTCAAAAATTTCCGGAATCCGAGCATGTGGGCCCGGGGGTGTATTTTGGGATTTCTTCAAGAATAGTGAATTTACTAAATAAGTAGGAGAATTTCCA
>MDKH01182316.1:0-18920 GCA_005239495.1 Nicotiana undulata | reverse complement strand
TTTGGCACTACTTTTATTCAAAGATAAAGTTTGAGAACTTGGAAAATTTGAGGATTGGTTATATCTGAGGCCTGAAAGAGGCCGTTGTGTTATTTTGTTATTGTTGCAGTATTTGACTTTATGTGTTTAGATTTCCTTCCTGTTTTATAATTATCGTCGCATATATATTTTTCTTGTTCGTGTAGAATTATTTTCTTGTGTTATCATATATATATATATATTAATATCACAAGTTTGATGTTAAACCCCCGCCTTAGCCTCGTCACTACTTCGCCGAGGTTAGGCTCGACACTTACTCAGTACATGGGGTCGGTTGTACTGATACTACACTCTGTGCTCTTTTGCACAGATCCAGGTATTAATCAACAGTAGAGGATTCTAGGACGACCATCCGATTCGTTTGGAGACACGAGGTACATCTGCCGACGTTCGCAGATTCCGAGAGTCTTCTCCTGTTATTATTTACAATGTTTTATTACATTCAGAATAGTTACACTACTTCTTTCGGCCATTATTTGTAGTATTCTTTAGTAGTTCGTGAATTGTGACACCAGACCCTGGGGTAGTCTTAGAGTTGTTTACATAATTAGTTCGTGATTCGTTTTATTTAAATGATTATTGTTATCATTTTATTTTATTTTGTTTGGAATTATTTTAATTAGGCTCAATTGGAATTTATTTATTTATGCTCAAGTAATTAATCAAGAAAATTAGTTAATCGACTTCTAACATTGGCTTTCCTAGCAAGTGTGGTGTTAGGCGCCCTCATGGTCCCTGAGGTTGGGAATTTGGGTCGTGACATCAAGCAATTCAATTGGGTAAGTGTTCCTCACCTAGAATCTTTGATATGCCATGATTTCTTTCTTCATTTCTATCATTTAATTTGTGTTTTGAGTTGAGGAAAATGTTGGTTTTGAAAGAAAATTTCAAAAATGAAAAATCGTGATTTGAAGGACGAAACAATATTGGAATTCGGTAATTGGTTTAAGGTTGAACTCATATTTGAATAGGTATTCGGATTTTGTAAAGTCTTACGGTTCCGAGGTGCGGGCTCGGGGGTCGACTTTTGGTTCAATGTTTTAGATTCTTGTAAAGATCGAAACTTTATTATTCGAAATAGTTACTTATACGATTTATGTGTGTTTTGAAGTTGTACAAGTTGGATTTGAGCCGTCCGGAGGTCTATTCACCCAAGAAGTCCATTATAGAGTACCAGGTTGTCATCTTCGAGGTAAGAATCTTGTCTAACCTTGTGAGGGGGAACTACCCCTTAGGATTTGAGTCTTATATGTTCACTGAGCCCGTGTACGCGAGGTGATGAGTGCGTACTTGGACTTATTTGTATGAAGTTGGCCTTTTAGAGTTCTTAGGTAGTTATATTCCCCGTATATGAAGTTGTAATGATTATGACTTAGTTCCTGATTGCTAGTTTCATCGGTTACTGCTTAAATTAGAATTACTTGCTTTTGGATTTTCCTTTGTTGTCTATTTTGTCTTAATTGACTTAATTGAAGAATTTACCTTTCTTATCATCATGCTATATTTTTCTTCATAAACTGCCTATTGAAACAAAATTAGTAATATCTCGCCTTATAATTGTTTAACAGTAATTGGAATTAGGATGGTCTTTAACTACTTACCCTTATTTGGATCGTGGAAAATCTCTCATAACAATTCGACCTTAAAAAGGAAAATTAGATAACCTACCCCTTAGTCGACTCGCTTGTACATGGAATCTCTTGACTTGTGATGACATCTTATTATGGACTTGAATATTGTGAATTCATTGTTACGTCACGTCTCTCCCCGGTTAATCTGTTTTCTTTACGCTTATTATTTCCTTTCAGTGGTTATCCCTTTTGACTGAGTTTTACCGTTCTTGTGATTTAAGTTCTTGTATTGATTTGCTCGTCGTACATTGCATTTCTATCTTTTGTTGCCTTATGATTGTTGTGGAAATGTACGATGTTTTTGTCGTGTTATGGTTGTTATCTCTGTTCATTGCATTGCATATTTAAATTGGGGACTACAAACGTATTCCGGGAGATGCCCCCCTGTACCGCATATTTACTTTGGGGACTACAGACGTATTCTGGGAGACCCCCCAGCACTGCATATTTACTTTGGGGACTACAAGCATATTCTGGGAGATCCCCCCAGCACTGCATATTTTACCTTTGGGGACTATTGACATATTCTAGGAGATCCCCCTGTACTGTATGACAAATTCTAAAGTACGGACGGAGTTCCGGTATATTTATCTTGAAGAAATTATGATCGAAAGATATTTATTGAAAAGTATAGTTGAAAAGCATTTGCCTTGAAGAAAACTATGTTTAAAAGACTGTTATTTCGAAAGGTATATTTGAAAAGCATTTATCTTGCAGAAAACTATGTCAGAAAGACATTTATTTCGAAAGGTATATTTGAAAAGCATTTATCTTGCAGAAAACTATGTTTGAAAGACATTTATTGGAAAAGTAGATTTGAAAAGCATTTATCTTGAAGGAATTATGTTTGAAGATTATCTTTCTGGAAAGAAATATATATATATATATATATATATATATATATTGGGAGGAAGTGTATTTCAAGGGAATTTTCTATTTGAAATGATTATAGTTTAAAGCTTTCAATATAAACTGGCAGGTGAAAGTCTACACTCGAAGCCTTGACAAATTATTTGGGGTTGTTGGCTAAGGCTTGATGTGGAAAACTATTGAAGTGCTTAATTACTACTTGTTCTTACTGAGTTGTGGTTTCCGGTTTTCGGGTTGTGTTCCCGTCCATTCTTCTGGGTATTATTATGATGTTCCGTTGTTATTTGCTGTATTTTCCTTCCGCTTTATACTTGATATGTTTTAATTACATTGTGTAGTCATTAGATAGATGTCATATTATGTTATTCCTATATTTATGCATGTTATGTTTATTAGACCAGTGGGCGTCTTGACTAGTTCTCATCACTACTTCACAGGGTTAGTCTTGGTACTTACTGGGCACCACTGTGGTGTTCTCATACTACTCTTCTGCATATTTTTGTGCAGATTCCAGGTTCGCATAGCCAGCCGAATTATTATTAGAAGCGCAGTTGCTGTTGTGGAGACTCAAGGTAAAACCGCTTCAGCGTTCGCGGTTCCGGAGTCACCGTCTTATTTTCTCTATTCGCATTGTTCTACTTATTTCCGAACAGTGGTACTTTAGGAGACTTAGTGTAAAATTCTTTAAAGCTTATGAATTGTACTTACCAGGTTTTGGAAAGATATGTAATGTATAGAGATTTATTTTTAAAAAAAGCATTTAAAAGTTTTGATATTATGATTTATGTTTACTAAATGTTAGGCTTACCTAGTCCTTAAGACTAGGTGCAGTCACGATACCCAACGGAGGTAAATTGGGTCGTGACAAGTTGGTATCTGAGCTTTAGGTTCATAGGTGCTACGAGTCATAAGCGAGTTTAGTAGAGTCTGGCGAATCAGTACGGAGACGTCTGTACTTATCTTTGAGAGGCTATGGAACTATTAGGACAATTTAACTTCCATCATTCCCATCGTGCGAGTTCCTTGATCTTGAAATTTGAAATTTATCGTTCCATTCTCTCACTGACTGTGAGGATACAAGCTACGGTTCCTGATGATGTTACCCCGAGACAGATGTCGCTAGGGGAAGTGGCAGAGGTCGACGAGGAGAATGTGTCACGGTTAGGAAACCTACCAGAGCAGCCGTTGAGAAGCCGCCAGCAGCTCCAGTTGGGGGACAGATACCGGAGGTGCCCGTTGTTACGACCGAACTTCCGGAGACCTAGACACAGTTCTTGAGTATGATTGGTACAGTGACTTAGGCGGGATTGATTCCGGGTGCACCAGCTACTTCAGAGATCGGGGGAGTAGTTCTGTCACGACCCAAATTCCAAACCTTAGGGATCGTGATGGCGCCTAACACCACACTTTCTAGGCAAGCCAATGTTAGAGTTCGATTAGCTATTTACCTTTGATTATCCATTTAAACATAATAAACAATTATAAAATAAACTTAAGCTACTAACTTTCAATGAATATTTCCAAACTTAAAATAATAAACACTTAAATAAACTAAGCCATGAACTAATTATATAAGTAACTCTAGAACTACACCAGGGTCTGGTGTCACAATTCACGAACTACTAAAGAATACTACAAATAATGGGCTGAAAAAAATAGTGTAACTTTTCTGAATATAATAAAACATTTTTATAAAAGTAGGAGAAGACTCTCGGGATCTGCGAATGCCGGCAGATATACCTCGTGTCTCTGAATAAATGAATAGTCGCTCTAAATATCTCTATTGCTGGTCGATCCCATCTACTGAGTAAGTGCCGAGCCTAACCTCGACGAAGTAGTGATGAGGCTATGTGTGATGACCCAAGGGGTCATTTTATAAAATTAGACTCCGTTCTATGCTTAATAGCCATAAAAATACTAGAATTAAATACCTCAATTTCCGTGCACAGCCCGGGCGTGAAACTGGAAAGCTTTTATGTTAAAATATGAGAAATAGTAATTTTTAGAATTTAAATTTGATAAAAGTTGACTTTGGTCAACATTTTGAGTAAACGGACCTTGATCCGTATTCTAACGATCCTGGAAGGTCCGCAGTAAAATATGGGGCTCGAGAGTATGTCCGGAGATGAATTCCGAGGTCCCAAGCCTTAGAAATCAATATTTGAAAATAATTGTTTTGCTGAAATGTTTATGAATTAAAGAAAAGAAATAATGCTAAAAATAATTGGTATTGGGTCCCTATTTTGGTTCTGCAGCCCAGTACAACTTTGTTATGACATTTAAAGGTTAACTGTGAAATTTGGTGAAAAACGGAGTTCGTTTGACGTGATTCGGACATCCGGTTGAGAAATTATGAACTTTAAGAGTTCTTGTGGACAATGATGAGTTTTGAGGTTTAATTCATAGATTTACATGTTATTTTCATGATTTTATCGCATGAGCAAGTCTGTATGATATTTTTAGACTTGCGTGCATGATTTGTTTAGAGCCTCGAGGGCTCGGGTGAGTTTCGGGTAGGCCACGAGGCGTTTTTCACTTAAAAATAACTGCTGGATTTTATTCTTCTGGTGTCCATGTTTATGTGCTATGCGATCGTGTAGGCAAGATTGCGATCGCATAGTGTAGTCTTCGGGGGTCCCAAGTTTTGTGTTGTGCGAATGCAATACCAGGAATGCGATCACACTACTTCACCTAGGCTCTAATGTGCGAACGCACCCACTGCTATGCGTCCGCACTGTGTTAAATCAGGCCTGGGGAGTGGAGGTCAATGCACTATGCGATCGCACCCCTCCCCATGCGAACGCACTGCTCAGCTCCCCCATACCTTGTGCGACCGCATCCCATTTTATGCTATAGCATTGTTCTCCTGTCCAACTAATATAAATACCTTTTAAAAACCAAGCAGAACCCTTTCTTCTCCAAAATTTTTAGGTTCCAGTCCTAAAAACGATTTTTCTTCAACAATATTTATCCCCAAGTCATAGGTAATCAATTCCAAACTTTGTTCTTTCAAATCCTTACTATTTTGCATCACTTTAAAAGAAGAAACAAAGAATTTTCATGGTAAAAATTGAGGGTTTGGGTAGAATAAGGGAGTTTTGTAAAAATCAAAATTTTATATCAAATTAAGGTCGGATTTCAAAACTAATAGCATATTTGTGTTCGTGGGTGAACGAGTAAACGTAATTTCCTCCGAACCCCAAGTTTGGACCAAGCAGGCCCGAGGTCGGGTTTTCACTTTTTTTGAGAAAACTTAAGAAAAATTATATGTCTCAATAAAGTTAGTTCCTTTAGCATTAGTTAATGATATTAAGTTAATTTTGATTAAATTCGAGCACGTTAGAGTTGAATTCAAAAGGGAAAGAAATAATTGAGTAGTGAGTGGCCTGCGGAATTGAGGTAAGTGTTTGGTCTAACTTTGACTTGAGGGAATATGACTCCCCACTTGTTTGCTATGTGGAATGCATGGGCGTGGTGTATAGGTGTGGTGAAGAGTATCTATGCACCACCCAAATTGTTTGTTAAACATGATCCCCTTTCCCGTTCCCCACTTATTTGATCAATTTCTTAATTGTTATATTGTAACGACCCGGCCGGTCGTTCCGTAGAATTTGTATTATAATTACTGTTATTGACTTGTCATAGCTTGGTTATACTGTTATTCATGTGTTAGAGTTGGTAGGCTTGAAATCAGAAAGGTTATAATGAGAAATTAGTCACTTAGTCTTTAAAAATAGCCTTAAAGTTGGAAAAGTCAACTGAGAGTTGACTTATTGGTAAACAACCTCGAAATGCGGATTTTATGGCTCGGATAGCTTCGTTAGGTGATCTGGAGCTTAGGAGTGTGTTCAGAATATTTTTGTGATGTCCGGTGTAGAATTAGGCTTGAATTGGCAAAAGTTAGTTTTTGGCGATTTCCGGTTGGCAGTGGAAAATAGGCTATCAGGGTCGGAATGGAATTCCGAAAAATGGAACAGGTTCGTAATGTCATTTTGGATATATGTACAAAATTTTAGGTCAATCGGATGTGTTTTGGATTGTTTCGGCATCATTGGTGGAATTTGGAAATTTGAAAGTTCATAGGATTGAATTCAATGTGATTTTAGAGTTTTTTCGTTGTTTTTGGTAATTCGAAGGCTTGACCAAGTTTCTATGATGGTATGGGATGTGTTGGTATGTCTTGGTTGATCTCTCGAAGATCTCGGGTGAGTTTCGGGTGGTTTCGGACCATTTCTAGGCCATTTCTAGTTGTTGGTTTTTGGCTTCAGGGGTGTACAGTGCGATAGCATTGATCTGGATGCGTTAGCACAGAGAAAATTTGGAAAAATCTAGTTGTGCTATGCGATCGCACAAGGCTTCCCGCGATCGCACATTGCCTTGTGCGATCGCACATAGTAAAATTTCTGCTGCACAGTCCCGACTTTGGAACCTTATAACTCACAATCTATAAGGAATTTGAAGATGATCCAAAAATGAATGTTGTAGCTCTTGAAAATCAGTAGAAAAAGGGGAGTTAGGGCTTGAGATTATGAGACTTTTAAGGGTCGATTTGAGGGGTCAAACAGACTCTGATTTTATCGTTCTTTATATGTACGGACTCATGAGATGATGAAGAACATTTTGGTATAAAGATTTCTTAGTTCCGAGATACGGGCCCAGGGGGTCGGGTTTTAGCAAATTTCGGGTTTTGAGCTAAAATTGGTATTTTTCAATTGGAATTCATTCCTTAAGCATAATTTGATGATAAAAATCTGAACTTGGTAGATTTGGAGCACTCGAGAGTTGATTCGAGAGGCAAGCGTGTTGCAGAATAGTTTCCGGGCTAGTTTGAGGTATGTAATGTCTTTAAATCCTGTCTTGAGGGTATGAAACCTCGGACTCTGCACCCTTTCACGGGTTTTGGAATGCAAAGGTTGGAACTTTGGAAATATATTCCCTATTTAGGCAACTATTGAGTTCCGAAACCGATTTTGAAGCATATGCTTAATAATATTGATACATATTTTGATATGATTTGGGCTGTAAGCCATGTTTAGGGCCTAGTGCCGATCCGTTTACCCCTTGGGGGCTGTTTTTACTATTTTCCTCACTTGATATGTTATGATTTTCACTCAGTCTTTTCTTGATAATTGTTTTGACACTCAGAGTATTTTTGATACTATTTCTTGAAATTGAAACACTGTTTTTGGGTCCAGAACCCGATATATTTATGGCCTGAAAGGCAAGTTGAAAGTGTCTGACTGAGTGAGGCTGTGTGCCTATATTGTGAGGATGTTATGATATGAGTGAGGTTGCGGGCATATATTGTGAGTGATTTATTCCATGATGTGTCTTGTTATAGCGCTTGGGCGGTAGGAGGCCCCTCCGGAGTCAGTACATACCCCTAGTGAGCGCAAGTACCTAATGAGTGATGTTTCCCGCGGGGCTGATACTGAGTGATTGCGAGGTTGCATGATGGGCTAATATTGAGTGACTGTGAGGTTGCCTAATGGGCTGATACTGAGTGACTGTGCGGTTGCTTGATGGGCTAATATTGGGTGACTGTGAGTTTGCCTGATAGGCTGATACTGAGATTGTTACGAGAAATGATATTGGCCCGAGGGCCAGATTTACTATGATTTTACTGAGTTTTGAACTATGATTCACTTCGTTTTCAAATGATTTTTACTAAGAGTTTTACTGAGATATACTGAATTATACTTGTTTAAAAGGATTTCTAGAAATTTGTTTCTGAACTTAAGTATTTGATGAACACTTATGGTGACTTGGTGATTTACTATTTTTGTGAATTGGTGTATCTGTGTTGTGTGTTTCTTATTTCTCAGACTGTGATTTATTTTCATTACTATTGAGTTGGCGTACTCATCATTACTCCCTGCACCTCTGTGTGTAGATCCAGGTATTGATTCGGAGCAGCAGTCATCCGAGTTCGTCATCCACAGCTTACGGGATTTCAAGGTAGCTGTCCAGCGTCCGCAACTTCTCCATTTCCCTTCCTTATTTAGTATTAGTATATTGTTCCGAGGTTTTGTCTATGACATTAGCAGAGTTAGTTTATTTCGTAGATGCTCATGACATATTGACTACGAGTCTTGGGGACGGTTGTAGACTTTTAGCTTAATTATTTTGTTTAAAGATTTCAAAATTTATATGCGTATTATGAATCGTTGAAATTAAATTGAGATATTTGAAAAGAAAAATGTGAACATTTTGAGTGTTGGCTAGCCTAGTTCCACGATAGGCGCCATCACGACCGGTTAGGATTTGGGGTCGTGACAAGTTGGTATTAGAGCTCTAGGTTGCATAGGACTCTACAGTCATGAGTAGGTTTAGTAGAGTCTTGCGGATCGGTACGGAGATGTCTATACTTATCTTTGAGAGGCTGCAAAACCCTTAGGAAACAATCCACATTCTTGAATTCTTATCGTGCAGATCCATTTATTCAGCCAAAAGCGTAACTCTTTGAATTCCTTTCATGTATTCGAATGCGCACGCGAGCGCTTGGTATCGGTTGTGCTTCGGCGTCTTGTGACTTCCATGGGTGAGATGTGATTTTTAACATGTTAATAATGGGCCAGTCGGAATGACTTGAGGCCGGATTTTGTCTTTGGCTTTAGTGTTGAGATTTCATTTGGGTGAGCACATGTGTTGGGGGACTTATATGTCCGTTAGTGTCCTTATTTATGGAACTTTATGACTAGATGACTATATGGTGAGTGTGATCGGATAATTAGATGTATTCCGGTTGTTTGATTGTGACCAAAATAAAGTGGCGGGAGACGTGGCAAGAACCATTGATTATTTGACTTATGTATTGAGTTAGAATATGGCTTCGAGTTATGAGTATTGAAGGACCTCTCGTGTAGTTTAGTTCTGGAGTGAAGTGGGTTTTCCTGTTATGTTCTGAGTTCCTGTGATATCTTTTTAGCTGACCAATGCTCCAGTAGCATTCATGTATTTGATTAGCGGTGTATTCAGGCAGTGATTGCACACCTTTGTTATTGTATTTATTGATAGCATCATATCGTACTCACGTAGCCAGGGATAGCATACTCGGCATTTGATGATGGTATCACAAGGATATAGGGAGGAGAATCTTTGTACGAAGTTCTCCAAGTGTGAATTGTTGTCTTATTTCAGTAGCATTATTGGGACACGTGGTGTCTAGTGAAGGTATCCATGTGGTCAGACAAGTGTGAGTAGAGCTTCCAGAAGCTCAAGATTCCTTGACCACAACCCCAGTGTTAGTATTTCCATCAGCTTCAGGTTCTTATACCGCTAGATGGGATATCTCGAGGGAAGGAAGTGGTTGTGTTCTAATGTAGGAAGGTATAGTGATTGTGTGATAGCTATGATTTTTGGAAGTGTATAGGGAGATATCATTTTGAGGTTAAGCAGGCAGAAGTATTTCCTGCGGGTTGTCTTGAGGTGTGTGACCCTTATGTTTATCTGTGGCAAGTTCTTTTCTACCAGTAGATGATGTATGTTGTAATTTGAATTTAGCTCGCTTGTGGGAGTTGGCATGACCATTATTATGGTGAATATAAGATTTGCATACGATTTGAGGGTTAGATGGTTTGGGTCATATAAGCTTATGGAGGATTTAGTTGAACCTCAGCACAGTATGGTGGCAGTGATAATGTGGGGGCATCGTAAGTTATTGTTTGTCTTTATCCTTGGCTTTGAGCCAAGTGGGGGAGTCCGTTAATGATAAGTTGATTACACGATTATGTGTTGTACTGGTTTCGGTGCGAGGTATATTGGTGAATTAGTTATGACCTACAGAGGTGGAGTCTAGGAATGACTCGAGTGATGGAAATTTCTTTGATCCAAGTTGTAATGTACTTTACGGATAGTGGAATTCATTTAATGATGGAGTTGCACTGTTAAGGGTAGAACGTGCAATGTATGAGTGTGCTTGTTGCTTCAAAGGGGTGGATTACTTTCCTAGTATGTGGATTGCAAGCGGGGTCAGGCCGTTCTATTTACTTGGTTAGTGTAATTGAAATTGCGTAGAGTAATTGATGTTCGAGTATAGTTCAGACGGATTCAAGGTTATATGTAGCGATCGTGGATCTTCAAGGTGTGAGAAGGGCTAGAATTGAGATTTACAGGGAAGGTGTCAAGGCTTGTGGTGTATTTGCATTATCATGAATTCTATCCATCAGTATCAGGAAAGTGAAGGTAATGACTTTAAATTCGCAGGAAGTCTCTTTAGGGTAAGTATTTCTAATGTGGTGCATTTGGGGATAATTGAGGGAGTATTCAGTGGCTTATGAGCCTTAGATGGTATATTTTTATGCTTGGGTTTCGTGCGGTGAGTCAGGATTGAGAATTGCGGTATTATGGCAAGAAGAAGCATCAATTCGAAGGTAAGTCAGAAGGAACTTGGATAAATGGGACAACTTGGTAGTACGTCGGATCGGCATGATACGGGATATGGTTTGTTCTTTGGGTTTTTATAAGGTAATGAGTTGTTACAGGTGTTTCTTAGCAATTCTCTTGGAATTTGGTGGCGTGCTTAGCTTGGTTGAGTTAGAAGGATTCAGTCCTGACGGGTTGGTGTTGTACAAATGTGATTCGGGAGTTCTTGATGATTTCTACCACGGTTGGAGATGTATATTTCTACTGGCGTGAGGGCCAAGTGATGTATAGTGATTTTGCTTCTAAATGGGATCAATGGAAAGTTCTTGGCTAGTTGGGTACGTAGTTGTTTGTGGCTAGGAAGGGAGCATGAAGTTCTCATATTTATCATAGGATTGCATGGCGTATGCGGTATTTTGTGTATAGTGGAGAGTGGCATATGTGAGGTCGCGGTTCAGTTCTGGAAGGAAGGTCAGAACTGGTAGTTTTAGATGATTAGGTAAAGGATACCACTATCGGGTGGCTGGATGAGAGTATACATTCATAAAGGACAACGCGTTTAAGGCAATGTGTTTGATTAATGGTGCATCATTGGTATTACGGCGCTCTCTTGTTGGATTGACTGCCGATATTCAAGTTTGTTGGTGGCACAAAAGAATTATAGGAGTATCCCCATGGAATGATTGAGTATTAGAGACATGTTATATATTCGAGTGGTGGAATTGGGATCAGATATAGTAATTGGTGCACCTTATGGATTCTTGAGACTGGGAGTTTTCATGAACATTGTAGTTGTGAACTATGATGATGCGAGCAAAGCTAGTAAGGTGTTAGTAGATGTCATGATTCAGTCGTTATGAACGTTCGGAGAGTTATCTACTTGTTGTGGGTGACCAGAGTTGACTTAGAGTTATTGGTAGGCCAGTATAGGTGTTGCAGGATTGAGACGTATTGGTTATGTTCCTTCTGGTTCGGGTGGCATGGTATCGTCCGATTTCCCCGTGGTTATGGCAATGCACTTTGAGTAATTGATGTCGAATTACGCATGGTTATGGATTCTGAGCAGGTGGCTTGGAGTAATTCATGTGGTCCAGCGGTTGGATGGGATCACGCTTTGTAGCAAAGTTAAGTATATGGATGATCCTTGGTGTAGGAAATGTGTTATATGGTTTCACGATGTGTATCAGGCTTTTAGCATGATGTGCTAATGGCAAGAGTAATGACATGATAGTCCTCTTGTGTGAGTCTTCTCTATTTTATGAATTGAGCTCTTAGGATGTTGTTATTGAGTGCACGAGTTGCACAAGTTATGGCTCTAGATGGTATTGATGCTGAGCGGGCGAATGGTTGCTGGTTTCTATGTGTTTCTTTCATCACCGGCACCATATGAAGGTGTTAAAGCAAGGCTTTGTTTGATAAGAGGTTATTTACCGGTGTTGGGTTGTTATGAGCAGCGATTGGGATTAGGAGTCATCTCTATGAGTGTTGAGTCATGCGGTATATTATGTGATTTCATCTTGTGTTGTGGATATGGATTGATACAGCGTGTTCAGACTATTTCAGCTTATAGTTGTGGGATTAGAACTTGTAAATCATTTCAGAAGTGGAAATTTAGTTCTAAGGTTTATGGATCAGGATCGGACTTCGAAATTTCAACTGTGTTGTGCTATTTGACCTATATGGGGTAAGGTGACATGGAATCACCTCCGAATATGTGCATGGTAGGTTACACATCAATTTTGGTGGTATTTGGAATAACTCTAGGAACGTTCGAGGACGAACGTGTGTTTAAGTGGGGGAGAATGTAACGACCCGACCGGTCGTTCCGTAGAATTTGTATTATAATTACTGTTATTGACTTGTCATAGGTTGGTTATACTGTTATTCATGTGTTAGAGTTGGTAGGCTTGAAATCGGAAAGGCTATAATGAGAAATTAGTCACTTAGTCTTTAATAATAGCCTTAAAGTTGGAAAAGTCAACAGAGAGTTGACTTATTGGTAAACGACATCAGAATGCAGATTTTATGGCTCGGATAGCTTCGTTACGTGATTTGGGACTTAGGAGTGTGTTCGGAATATTTTTGTGATGTCCGGTGTAGAATTAGGCTTGAATTGACAAAAGTTAGTTTTTGGCGATTTCCGGTTGGCAGTGGAAAATAGGCTATCGGGGTCGGAATGGAATTCTGGAAGTTGGAACAGGTTCATAATGTCATTTTGGATATGTGTGAAAAATTTCAGGTCAATCGGATGTGTTTTGGATAGTTTCGGCATCGTTGGTGGAATTTAGAAATTTGAAAGTTCATAGGCTTGAATTCGATGTGATTTTAGTGTTTTTGCGTTGTGTTTGGTGATTCGAAGGCTCGACTAAGTTTCTGTGATGGTATGGGATGTGTTGGTATGTCTTGGTTGAGGTCTCGAGGGTCTCGAGTGAGTTTCGGGTGGTTTCAGACCATTTCTAGTTGTTGGTTTTTGGCTTCAAGGGTGTACAGTGCGATATCATTGATCTGGATGCGTTAGCATAAAGAAGATTTGGAAAAATCTAGTTGTGCTATGCGATCGCACAAGGCTTCCCGCGATCGCAGAGAGTAAAATATCTGCTGCACTATCCCGACTTTGGAAGCTTATAACTGACAATCTATAAGGAATTTGAAGATGATCCAAAAATGAAAGTTGTAGCTCTTGATGTCCAATTTTGAGAAAGTTAAGACAATTGTAATTTGGAGTTTTGTACAAAACGTTATGACCATTGTACTAGAGTCTATGCGGAAGAGTTGGAGAAGGCTATTGGAAAATTTGTTCTATGCGATCGCATAGAGGAGGCCGCGATCGCATAGGGTTAAATAAGGTCTGATAAATTTTGTTCACTTCGAACGCACAGCTGGAGCCACGATGGCACAGTGTGTATACCTGGGCAATATAAAATTAAACCCTACGCGACCATTAGACCTTTTAACACCATTTTTGAATGGGAAAAGAGCTTGGAGGCAATTTTGGAGAGGGGAAATCAGTATTCATCCTAGCGGTAAGGATTTTGGACATTTAATCTTGATTATAGATGATTAAGGAACATAATCTCAGTGTTTAATTCATGGAAATCAGTAGAAAAAGGAGAGTTAGGGCTTGAGATTATGAGACCATTAAGGGTTGATTTGAGGGGTCAAACGAACTCCGATTTTCGCGTTCTGTATATGTACGGACTCGTGAGATGATGAACAACATTTTGGTATAAATATTTCTGAGTTCCGAGACACGAGACCGGGGGTCGGGTTTTAGTAAATTTCGGGTTTTGAGCTAAAATTGGTATTTTTCAATTGGAATTCTTTCATTAAGCATAATTTGGTGATAAAAATCTGAACTTGGTAGATTTGGAGCACTCGTGAGTTGATTCGAGAGGCAAGCGTGTTGCAGAATAGTTTCCGGGCTAGTTTGAGGTAAGTAATGTCTTTAAATCTTGTCTTGAGGGTATGAAACCCCGGACTCTGCACCCTTTCACGAGTTTTGGAATTCAAAGGTTGGAACTTTTGAAATATATTCCCTATTTAGGAAACTATTGAGTCGTGAAACCGAATTTTAAGCCTATGCTTAATAATATTGATATGATTTGGGCTGTAAGCCATGTTTGGGGCCTATTGCCGATCTGTTTACCCCTTTCGGGGTTATTTTTACTATTTTCCTCACTTGATATGTTATGATTTTCACTAAGTCTTTTCTTGATAATTGTTTTGACACTCAGAGTATTTTTGATACTATTTCTTGAAATTGAAACACTGTTTCTGGGTCGAGAACCCGGTATATTTATGGCCTGAAGGTCAAGTAGAGAGTGTTTGACTAAGTGAGGCTGCGGGCCTATATTGTGAGGATGTTATGATATGAGTGAGGTTGCGGGCCTATATTGTGAGTGATTTATGCCATGATGTGGCTTGTTATAGCGCTTGGGCTATAGGAGCCCCTCCGGAGTCTGTACACACCCCCAGTGAGCGCAAGTACCTAATGAGTGATGTTGCTCACGGGGCTGATACTGAGTGATTGCGACGTTGCATGATGGGCTGATACTGAGTGACTGTGAAGTTGCTTGATGGGCTAAGATTGGGTGACTGTGAGTTTGCCTGATGGGTTGATATAGAGATTGTTATGAGAAATGCTTTTTGCCAGAGGGGCAGATTTACGATGATTTTACTGAGTTTTGAACTATGATTCACTTCGTTTTCAAACTGATTTTTACTGAGGGTTTTACTAAGATATATTGAAATTATACTTGTTTTAAAGGATTTCTGGAAATTGGTTTTTGAACTTATGTATTTGATGAACACTTATGGTGACTTGGTGATTTACAAATTTTGTGAATTGGTGTATCTGTGTAGTGTGTTTCTTATTTCTCAGACTGTGATTTATTTTCATTACTACTGAGTTGGCGTACTCATCATTACTCCTTGCACCTCTATGTGCATATCCAGGTATTGATTCAGAGCAGTAGTCGTCCGAGTTCGTTATCCGCAGCTTACGGGATTTCGAGGTGGCTGTCCAGCGTCCGGAGCTTCTCCATTTCCCTTCTTTATTTAGTATTAATATATTATTCGTAGACTTTGTCTATGACAATAGCAAAGTTAGTTTATTTCGTAGATGCTCATGACATATTGACTCCGGGTCTTGGGGACGGTTGTAGACTGTTAGCTTAATTATTTTGTTTAAAGATTTCGAAATTTATATGCGTATTATGAATCGTTGAAAATAAATAGAAATATTTGAAAAGAAAATTGTGAATTTTTTTAGTGCTGGCTAGCCTAGTTCCACGATAGGCGCCATCACGGCCGGTTAGGATTTGGGGTCGTGACATATATGTTCATTATTGTTTCTATGGCTATTTGGCCTTGTTGATTTGTTGTTAGATATCGTTGTGACTATTTGGAAAGAGTATTGGTTGTTTGAGCAAGTTTCCTTGTGTTATGAAAATGGTTGAGAGTTTTGGTATTTTTTTTATGAAATAAATGTATATATTTTGATATTCCTGTTGGTTTCATGGTTGAGAGGTTATTGATGAAGTTATGAGAAAAATGCAGTTTATTATTTATAATTGTTGAGACAAAAATATTGTGAAAGGCTTGGCCTGAATTGTGAAATTTATGAATAAATTGATATGATATGTCTGGTGGGAGCGGGTTGCACGCCACAATAAGGAGTGATAAGGGAGGACATGTGGGATTGGGTTGCACACCGCAACAGGAGTACTAAAGGTGATATTTTAGGGAGGAGCAATAAGGGAGGACAGATGGGAGCGGGTTGCACGCCGCAACAAGGAGCGATAAGGGAGGACATTTATATTTTACTGATTTCTGAAAGAACAAGAAAATAAAAGTTTTGAAAAGTTAAAATGTCTATTTTACTACTCTTTAAATATTTTAGCACTATTTTTATTCAAGTTAATGTTTGAAAATTTTGAAATTTATTTTACAATTGGTTATACCCGAGTTATTTTATTTTGTGCAGCACTTATTTATCTATTGGTTTAGATTTCTTTATTGCTTTATTATTTATTATTTTTATCGATTATATTGTTGATGCCCCGCGTTAGCCTCGTCACTACTTCATCGAGGTTAGGCTCGGCACTTACTCAGTACATGGGGTCGGTTCTACTGATACTACACTCTGTGCTCTTTTGCACAGATCCAAGTACTAGTCAGCAGTAAAGGATTTTAGGACGACCACCTATTCATTTGGAGACACGAGGTACATCTGCCGGCGTTCGCAGATTCCGAGAGTCTTCTCCTATTTTTACATACACTGTTTTATATTATTCAGAACAGTTACATTATTTCTTTCAGCCATTATTTGTAGTATTCTTTAGTAGTTCGTGGATTGTGACACCAGACCCTTGGATAGTCTTAGAGTTATTTATATAATTAGTTCGTGGTTCGTTTTATTTAATTGGTCATTATTATTATTTTATTTTATTGTCGTTGGGAATTATTTTAATTAAGTTCATTTGGAATTTATTTATTTATGCTTAAGGAATTAATTAAGAAAATTAGTTAATCGATTTCTAACATTGGCTTGCCTAGTAAGTGTGGTGTTAGGCGCCATCACGATCCCTAAGGTTTGGAATTTGGGTCATGACAAGTTGATATCAGAGTACTAGGTTTACTTAGGTCTCACAATCCACAAACAAGCTAAGTAGAGTCTGAGGGATCGGTATAGAGACGTTTGTACTTATCTCTCAGAGACTATTGAGTTAGGAAATAACTCCATTTTTATTTCTATTCTATTGTGCGATTCTTGTATCTCAAATACTAATTTGGATTCTTTTGTTTTCTCGCAGATAGAGAGAACACGTGTTTCATCTTCCGCTGACCAGAATTCTGGACCTCCAGCAGTAACAGCTCCTACTAGGGGCAGAGGCCGAGGTAGGGGCAGGACTCAGCCCGTTGCTCAGGCAGAAGCCATAGCTGCGGAACCCCAGATTGAGATTAATGAGGGGGTTCCAGCTCAGACTGTCCCAACGGGACCAGCTCAGGTTCCCGAGGGGTTTATTTCTACCCTAGTTCTTCAGGATGCTTTGGTCCGTTTAGTGGGCCTTATGGAGAGAGTGGCCCTGACTGGCACCTTTCCTGTTACAGCAATCGTATCTCAGGATGGAGGAGGGGTCCCGACCCCTACTACCCACACTCTAGTTCAGACTACTCCTCAGGTTCAGACTCCAGTGAACAATACTGTTGGGGTAATTCAGCCAGTTGCAACAGTGCCGCCCGCTAATGGGGCAGCCATGTCATCGGATGCTTTGTGGAGACTTGACAGGTTCATTAACTATTTCCTGTCCATTTCAGTGGTGCTACTTCGGAAGATCCACAGGAATATATGGATAGTTTTCATGAGGTGTTGCGTGATATGGGTATTTTGGAGATTAATGAGGTCAATTTTGTAGCTTTTCAGATGACTGGTTCTGCCAAGAAATGGTGGAGAGACTATTTGTTGACCAGGCCAGTGGGATCACCTGCTCTGACTTGGGATCAGGTTTCTCATATCTTTTTGGAGAAATTCTTACATGTCACTACTCGAGAGGATAAGTGTCGTCGGTTTGAGCGACTACAGCAGGGCAACATGACTGTGACTCGGTACGAGACTCGTTTTGTGGATCTGGCTAGACATGCTATCCATATATTGCCCACAGAGAGGGAGAGGGTTAGACGGTTTATTAATGGTCTTGCTCAGCCTATCAGGTTGCACATGGCCAAGGAAACAGAGTCGGAGATTTCTCTTCAGGATGTAGCTAATATAGCTAGGAGGGTTGAGTCAGTTCTTGGTATGGGTTAGGGGTCAGACAAGAGACCTCGCCATTCTGGTGTTTTCAGTGGCCTCATCTGGAGGCGGGACATTATTTAGCAGAGGCCATTCATCTAGGCCATTCCATTCAGCGCTACAGGTTTCATGGTACTTCAGGGGGTCATGGTTCTTATGTACCTCCTTCTGCTCAGCCAGTCTACAGTGCTCCTTCAACTCCTATTAGAGCACCTCCTCTGTAGAGTTATTATCGTGGTCAGCCAGTTCGTTAGGGTCAGTCCTCATATCAGGAGAGATGTTTTGAGTGTGGTGAATATGGGCATGTTTGGAGAGCTTGTCCGCGATTTCTTAGTAGTCAGCATCAGTACCAGGGTTCTCGTGCCATAATTCCAGCACCAGCTACAACCACCTACCCAACCAGCAAGAGGTAGGGGTCAGGTAGGCAGAGGTAGAGGCCAGAATGTTAGAGGTGGAGGTCCTCCCAATGGTGTGGTTCAGGGTGGTGGGGCTCAGCCCCGGCTATATGCTTTTCCAGCTAGTCCTGAGGCAGAATCCTCCAACACTGTTATTACAGGTGTCACGACCCAAAACCGGTTCAGATCGTGATGGCGCCTAACGACGAAGTTAGGCAAGCCAACGAACAACAATAACAAAGAAAATGCGGAACACAATAACAACAGGGGGTAAGGCCGTAGAAACAAGCTGAACCACAGCTAGGCCCAATACATATACAACACCGATAA
>ML254577.1:83680-111390 GCA_005239495.1 Nicotiana undulata | reverse complement strand
ATATATATATATATATATATATATATATATATATTAACGAAGTAATATTAATTTTTTGTTTCAAATGTAGAAAACTTCAATTTATTCACAATATTAATTATATTCTTTGTGCTAGCAATGAATATACTAATATTTTATTTGGAATAATAATTTAATTTATTTAACTAATTAAATTCTTTAATGTAATTACTAAACAATAAAATAATTAACCCTTTAGGAAGATCAAACACTCGTTAGTGTGTGACTCATATCTAAGTACAATACTAAACTTGTAGTAAATTGATCCGATCAATATACTAATAAAAACATGGCGAACATGTGCAAGAAAATACTATTGAAAAAATTCTCAAGAAAAACTTTTTGTGAATGTTTTCTTTGGGCTCAAAGAAATATTTCCTAAGCTCTTTTGATTACTTGAAAAAATTTAATAGTAAATAAAAACTAAATCGTACGATGCAAAATGATATTCACCAATCTATTTCTCTTTTTATTAAAATAAGATAATGAATTCGTTCAGAAACCTATCAACGAGTTAAAGCATTTAACAAGAGTCAAACCAAAAAGTTATAATTAATTAAAGCACATCGCAATTAAGAATAAAAGCTCACACAGTGGCACTAAAAATACTCCCTCCGGTTCAAAATAAGTGATTTTTTGTCTTTTTTCACGCAGATTAAGAAATTCACCTTTTAACATTAATTAGCAATGAAATTGACCATATTAACTTTTATTATCCCACATAAATATTCCTAACGCATACTCCAAGGGCAATGTAGGAAAAAAATAATTAATTTCTTGAAATATGGAAAAATCACTTATTTTGCACCACAAGAAAAATGCCAAAAAATCACTTATTTTGGACCGTAGGGGGTATTATTTGTGCAATTCTTCCATTTTTATCCCCTTAAAATTGAGTATTTAAAATGTCATCGAAAAAGAAAGAAATCAAACGTCAAAATTTAAAATATTTTTTGTATTTGAAGGCGGGAAAATTAATTGAGACGATCTTTCCCTAGTGCGAGAATTCCTGAGCCCACGCAATGGAATTGCATTGAAAACAAATTTGTATATCTTTTATATCTTAATTAAACGAGAAAAAGTTTTTAACTTCTATCAATCCTTCACCAATCACCATCCTAATCCTACTTTAAAATAAATAAAAAAAGGATTTTAAAAAAAATAAGCGGCTAAACTTTTAGAGCCATATATTTGGTTAAAAGAAGAAACAAAAAATCTGCCCTTTTCATTTTCCTTTCTCTAATTCAATTTGCTAGCTATGGACTTGGTCCACGTGCTAACATAGACAAAGGCGGACACATGAGTTAAGTTCTATGGGTTCAACCTCGAAAGCTTTTTTGCCATGAACCCATTGAATTTTTAAAATTATAGGTTCAGTAATACTATTTTAAACATAAATTTACGGTTCACGTCAAAAGTACTGAATTCAGTTGAATATGTGTATAAAAGTGTAGTACAAAATGATGAAGTAGCATAATTATGAAGTACAAAAGTTGTACTTGATAGAAAAAACTCAAAGATTTTCAAAGTATTGTCCTAAAAGTACTAAGTGATAGTACAATGTTGAAATACTATACTATTTCAGAACCATTCTTTATATATCTAAATCTATAAACCTACCAATTTTGACAAGTAAAAGTAGAGATAGGGGTTCCTCTAATCGGTGAAAGTGTTCAACAGGGGCAATCTGAGATCACATGTTGTCATTTGTCATTTCTTTTTTTTTTCTCTTTAATTAATGTGCGTCTCAATATGTGTTCTCAGGTCGCCCCTGTCGAATTATTTTTCACCTAGGTAAGATGGTTTATCAGGTTTGGTCTATGAAAAGACGTTATAATATAATGCTCGAGAACTTCGTCTGGATGAGTTAGCTCACAATATATGTCTCAAGCCCGGATAAAAGAGAAGCGACATTGTGGTAGGCTGGTAGCGAGCGTAAAACTAGCCAACTCTCGTGAATCATCAAAATACAGATAAATGAACAATGACGATTCATATACTCGATCCTAACTTGTAATGATGGTGCCAACTTGCTTGAAAGGTTTGACCAAGGTGAGCTTTAATACTCCACATATTAATTAAATTTTGTTTTTCCTGTACATAAATAACAAAGAGTAGGAAAAAAATCTAACTGCATATAAGTGATTAAGAGATCAACTGAACAGTGATCAAGAAATCACTTGTCCTCGCAGAGGCGGAACCAGGATCTGAAGCTTATGAGTTCGGTTTTTCAATCAGTATAAGCTATTGTGTTCCAAATTAATAATTTATATATATTCAATGAATTTCTTAAGACAAATATAGGGATTGAACTAAAGCTACAGGGTTCGGCCGAACCCGCAACCTCAAGGCTAGCTCCGCCCCTGTGTGCTCATTGTACGCTAATAACCATAAAATGGCATATAGCTGCAATAAAGAAAAAGGCAGTCCGATGTGCAAGGCATCCCGCGTTCACGCAAGGTCCATGGAAGGGCAGCACCCTTACGGGGTGTAATGTAAAGAAAACCAAATGTAATGAGACTCATTTATGCAGAATGTTAGTAACAAATTTCAGAAATAATACAATTATTAGTTCTATATAATTTAAGATTTTTTTCATGATTTCACTAGCTCAACAAAGCAAGGAAGTGTGTTTTCATACATAATATTACTTTAAGGAAACATTTCAAGAATATTACAAAAGGAAGCTGCACTTATATAGGACATTGGAGATCTAAGGCCCAATGCAACAAAATGCCAACATCTTCTTTTTCCTCTGCACCCAACAGAAGAAAAATAGGTAAGATAGCAGGGGATTTTAGAGGCGGATCCGATATTTAGATTAATAGCTGCACATGAATATGAACTTTCGTGTGTGTGTGGGCGCGCGTGTGCATATGAATTTTTTTTCAAATATATATATATATATATATATTATCGCTGAAGGTAGCGATTGCACCTGCACGAGATGCCACAGAGCTACATTTTCCCTATTGATGGCATGGTATATCGGAACAAGCCATATGATGCACTTGACATTTAAGTTATATGCATTGACAGTATAAGAATTTATACACGACCATGCAAATTTAGTAAGTATTGATCATACCGTGCAAGAATCTTCATGCTGTTTCCTAAGAGCTTCCTGCTCATGATCGATGCTAGGTGGTCGCGCTAAAAGATCATTATTTTTATGTTGCTTTCTGTTGACGCGAGCTTTTGAAAATTCGACAGTATAACTGGCAGCACCTCCAGTTTGTTGATCCCACATTCCAAATTGAGGTACAGACCTGTATCCATTTTTCTGCAGTTTCAACAGATTTAGAAAAAACATTTAGTAGAAACTCAGAGCTAGAGATCAATAAGTTCAGATATGGAATTTGACTTCTAGGTACAGTCGAACCTCATTTGTTCAGGTATTTTTCGTTTACTATAGTGAAGTGTTGTTATAGAAATTATATATTATAACATAACAAAAGTTCCGAGAAAAACTTGACTATTATAGTGAATGACTGTTATATATGGATGCGGTTATAGAGATGTCTGACCGTACATAAATTGTCTTTTGTCAAAAGAATGTTTGCTTCATATGATATTTGGGAATAGTAGCATAGTTGCTTAATCGTCGTCCCTTCTTTTAACGTATTATAATATAGGTATTCTTCATCGTTCAGTCCCTTGCTTCTTCCCTCCTCTTCTCCTCGTCTAAGCGTAGGAAGCATACCTGCTCCCCTGTTGTGTCTGGTACTTGTTGCTGGTGAGAGGTGATCGAGATGCGTTCAAGTTGGCCTTGATACCACAGTTGTAAACAAGAAAAAAAAGGTGTCTCCAGCACGAGGTAATTCAATACTTTAGTTTGTTGCAGAGAGTTTTAGAAGACTCAGGTTATTAAAGATCTAATTGAAGTAATGCTTAAGCCACCTTTATAGCTATGCTGCTACAATCTTGTGTTAAGGATATTCAATAATTTACATAACTTTTCTTTTACCTATACGCGCAAGATATGCAGTTGTACACTAGTACCATATTGTTTTGGTCAGAGGGAAAACCTGCAGCCGCTACAACCTCTGCCTTTCGGGTGAGCACTCTGTGGTGAGCACTTTGTGCGCACTAGGTAAACCTCCCCATGTGTAATAGCATGCAATTCACACAGGGGATGTAAACTGCACTAGGTGTGCGACAGGCTAAACCCAGAAGGCATTGAGGGGGGAATCGATCCCAGGTCATCCGTGTGGATAACCACTCTCCAAACCGATTGGGCAACCCCGAAGGGTTCACTAGTACCATATTACTACAGGAAATTTTGCAGTCAAGAATCTCATAATGCACCAGAATGAGAATAGTTTTAATTACCATATTTCAATGAATATGTTATTCAAATTAAGTATTCTTACCATATTGGTAGGGTCTTCTTGTTTCTTGCCAGGAAATTCCTGATCATTTGTCAACCCGTGGCGTGCGCCTAACCCATTTTTATGCTGTTGTTGATCATTTGTCAACCCGTGGCGTGCGCCTAATCCATTTTTATGCTGATGTTGATCATTTGCCAATCCGTGGCGCGCACCTAAACCATTTTTATGCTGCTGGTGTTGCTGATGCTGCTGCCTGTTGGCGCGAGCTTGGGAAAATTCCATTGTATAACCAGAACTGCCCCCTGCTGCAGCCTTGTTATCCCATGCTCCAAACTGAGGAACATAAGTTGGACCATTTTTCTAAAGAAATATTTGAACAAACATTTGGTCAGTAAATATATATGAAGTAGCTTCTAAGTTGCTCCGACACAGCAGTTTAGGTGTTGTATTCGTATCGATACCACACTAGTATGGTTGTGGGTATGGAATTCGTTGCGGATCTGGTCAAACAACTTTTGATACTTTGACAACGATGAATGGAAAAATTCGAGACGAGATATTATATTGATTCCCGAAATTAGAACCAAAACTAGGGTAAATTTGAAGAAAATAGCATATCTTATCTAGGGTATCAATCCTTTACTTATCTACTACTTGAGAAAAAAAAAAAATTCACACTTTACAAGCTAGACGTAACTATTCCACAAAATTTCTCATAAGAGTTAATTTTTATATTTTTAAAATATTTGTAGCCGGATCCGCACCCGTATCTGTACAAGGATCCATATTCCCGAATCTTAGAATTTATATCTCGATGGATCCGACTTCAAGATCCGCACCCGTGTCGAACACTCGCACCTGTGTTTTGTTAGGCTAGGTCTATTATCTTTGGTGAAATAACATAGATGAAAATTGGAATTGTATGTGCATAACCGGAGAGAATTCGAGTCTCACAAATAGACAAGATGTGATATTAAAACATGCAGAGATCCTGACAATTTTTACCCATTTAAAAAAAAAATTATATATTTGGCCATGCAAAAAGAATTAAACTCGCTCATGGAAAATATGTTTGAAGATATAATTGGCTAAATAAAAATACTTTTTAATAGTTTAAGACTTTAAATAAGATGGTCGCACAATTCAACACCGAAAAATAAGTAATTGCTCTCTCTTGATCAGGATCATTTTCTTTCAAACTGTTTTTTCTCCTACCAATTAATTAACAAAATAGTCTTAAACATTACAAATAAATGCAGAATATTTAACAAATAAATGCCAATATATGGAGAAGGAAAATTCATAAGAACATAATTGCAATTCTAAATAAATCTTGAACTTTTACTTAATTTCTCCATCATTTCCATTAAAGATCAAACAATCCAAACAATACCTCCTTTCGTTTTTCCATATGAAGCACAAAGAGGAAAAGATCGGAGAGAAATGGCTGAAATGGCTTTGAAGGAGGTAATCATGGATTCCATAATATATATATATACGCCTCTAATTATTAATTATTTACATATTTATTTATTTATTTATTTGTCTATGTATATATTTGTTAAAAGAATGTTTAGCCAGAGAGCAGCAATTCGAGGATCAACATAGCAATATAGCATAATATCATGACCACTATAATTGTCGTAAAGATAAAATCTAAACAAAAATATCCTTAAAAATTCGAAAAAATTTCAGCATAATACGTTGGAGTTCGAATTTTTTACATATGAGATTTCAGTATAGAGTGATGAAATTTCATAAATATGCTGGAGTCAGTGGCGAAGCCACATAGTGTTAAAGGTGGTCAGTTGACCACCCTTCGTCGAAAATTACACTGTGTACGTAGGTAAAATATTACGTTTTAGAGGTATATAACACATATTGAACACCCTTTGTTGGAAAAAAAATTCACTTCTTCTAAATTTGAACACCCTTGAAAAATTTTCTAGCTTCGCCACTGGCTGGAGTTCCAACATAATATGGTGGAAGTCATAATCCAGTATGCTGGAACTTTCAATACTTGACAGCTAGTTCGGATAGTTGCTACACATCGTTTCATAATGCATCATATTATATTGCATGGAATTGTATTGTATTGTACTGTATCGTTTGATGAATACAATGTTTCGATAGATTGTATCGTTTTACGTTGTTTCATGATATCATACACTAGCAATATTTATGAAGAAAAATATGCAATATTATAAAGAAAAATTATGATACAGGTTAAATTTATTATATAAAAAGGTAGGGTAAATGATAAAATAAAATTATTTAATAATAGGGAAGGGTGAGATGAGAGAAAACGACAAGATAACGACGCAACCACACAAAATCGGTTGTTACATAAAGTGGCACATTTCGTCGTTACGCAACGACGAATTAACGACACGATACAATAAAATTTAAATAATAACCAAAACAAATATCGTATTTAAAGTAACAATATGATACGTTACAATAACAAGTAACGACCCTCCAAACAAGCTGTGATTGTTGACTCTTGAAATAAGTTTGCATTTGTATATTTTTAGCATGGGTTTGAAACTTTTTCGAATTTATAATTTTCTTAGAAATATCCCACTTTTAAAGGTCTTCCTTGTTGTTCAATAAGTAGAATATTATTCAAAAATGTTAAAAACTTTAATCCATATTTCTAGGTTTGTATATTGATCACGTTGTACTGATTAGTTATCAACTTATCATATTATTTTATCTGTTTTAGTTGTTATTTTCTAAGTTAGCGTGAATAATATTGGGATATTATTATTTTTATTCCGCGCTAGTCAAAAAAGTGTATAAAATTTGTATATAACATACAAAATATATAAATATTTCTTTCCCGGCTATTATTTTGATAGATCATGAAAATCTCAACGAGAAAAATATTTTTTGTCTGCTAAATATCAAATTACTTAATACTTTATAAACCGTTACATATTGAGATCTCAATTGGTAAAAAGATATTACTAATGTAACAACTGATATAACTTGATGTGTATTTCATCAAATTAACAATATCAAAACCGTCATTGATTAAAGGGGAAAAGGTCATTATTATTCATGTACTATTGTAAATAGTACACGTTTGTCATACGTTTCACTTTACGTCTAAAATTCACTCTATCGTTAACAAAGTTGATAGAATTGTCTCTAACCCTAACGTCCCTCCACTGTGGCAGCTGATCCCCTTAATTTTTTCCATGTCAACTGCCAAGTCATTACCATGTAAGCATTTCTATCATTTAATCCTTAAATTTATCTTGTATTATTATTTATTTTAAGATAAACGAATTTTTGTGGGTCCCAATTAATTTTTAACTTTTTAACTCTTTCATTTTCTTGTCCCTTTCTCCTCTGTTTCTATAACTATGTTTGTAGAACGAGAAACTGTTATAGACATTGGATTTCTTGAGAGTTGCATGGAAAAAATTGAGGGGGTCAGCTGTCACGATGAAAGGACGTTAGGGTTAGGGGCAATTCTATCAACTTTGTTAACGGTAGAGTGGATTTTGAACGCAAAATGAAACGGAGAACAAACGTGTACTATTTACAATAGTAGAGAAATAATAATGGCCTTTTTCACTTGATTAAAACACTTGGTATCTATTTCTAACATTGCACAAAAAGAAATATATACATATGTATTTATATATAATATTATATATAGATAATACATTGAAGAACCCATTGTTTCCAACTCAAAAACAAGCATGGATTTAAATAAAATAAAAAAAATTACACTCAAACCCCAACTATACATCCCTCAATTCTACTATCTTATTTTTCTTTTCCTTTGTATTTTTTTTAACATCTTAATTAATATACAAGAGCATCTATAATTTTGAAACTCTCTTGAAATTTGGTCTCCCTCCCCTCAATGAAGACACCAATATAGTTTTGATTTTTTTTAATTACTTTTTTATTCGAATTCTTCTGATATCAACAACAACAACAATAATTTACTCGACGAAAACCTCCCTTCGTTTCTTTGCATTTGTTGCTGCTTCTGGATTTCCCTTCTTCATCATAGCAACAAACTCATCATAATTAATACGACCATCCTGCAAAAAATTAAAGTATGTTGGTCGATATGTTTTAAGAAAACAATAACTCGGTACATAAAATATTCTGCATTCACCCAACGTCTTGAGAAACAACCGCACCCTAACGAATGTGACGTAAACAGTATATTTATATGTCTATGCATGGAAATATATGTATAATTGACTTACATTATCAGAGTCAACTTCAGAGATAATTTCTTTTATATCTTTTGCATCATTCATACCAAATTCTCGTAAAGCCTGCTCTAATTCTTCCATTGTAATATACCTGATCAATTAAAAAAAATTATATTAAAAGATAAAATTGAACATAATTTGCAATAACGGTGCAATACTGACGGTGTTAAAAAATATTTACACAATCAGACCGTACTTACCCGCTATTATCCTTATCAAAGTATTGGAAAGCTTTGTAAAGATGTTCTTCTCTGTCCATTCTATTCATGTGCATTGTTGCTGTGATGAATTCTTCATAATCAATTGTCCCATTTCCATCAGCATCAGCCTAATTATTTCAAAATATACACAATCACAATAATTAGCTTTAGAAGTATTTTTTTTTTTTTAAAAAAAACAAGATACAAATCTTCAAATATTGAAGAAACTCTAATTTGGTTCAATTTTTTTTAAAGAATATTTACAAAATAATCACTAAAGGTCACAAACATAATCATTGTCACCGGTGGTGAAGTCAGCAATTTCCGCAAGGGTGTTCAACCTTGAAAGAAATGAAAAAAAATTCTAATAAAGGGTGTTTGGTATATGTTATACACCTCTAAAACCAAATATTTTATTATATACACAACAGTGGCGGAGCCACATGCACCCAAGGGACCGACACCCCTTCGTTGGAGAATTACACTGTTTAGCTCGGTAACTTTTTTAAAATATGTGTATATACTATACCATTTGCCTTCTTGGTAAGTTTATTTCTTTTCTGTCACTAATACACAGTATAATTGACCACCTTTGAATAGTGTAGCCTCGCCCCTAATTGTCATATTAAAGTAATTGTTATAGTGGACGGGGCAGTTAGTTGCACGAAGCATCTCGCATTCATGCGGGGCCTGGGGAAGTATCGGTGGCTGATTCCACGGCGTCAACCCGTGACCCCTATAAGTCATACGGAGACAACTTTACCGTTACCAAGGCTCCTCTTCAATTGTTATAATTGATGAAATTTACAAAAAAATGTTTTAATATCTTAAAAATATTCATTTTTGGAAAATTATGTGAAATTAGGAGAACTTACAGCTTCCATTAATTGTTTGATTTCATAATCCGATAATTTGTTCCCTTGTTTGGCTAATCCTTGCTTTAATTCCTCAAGTGTAATCGTGCCACTATTATCAGTATCCATGCCTCTGAACATCTGCTTCAATCCCATAATTTCTTCTTCAGAGAGGCACCCTGCAATTACCTGCAGTAATATAATTTCTCCAATTAAATATTTTAATAAATTTATTCTTTTCATTTAACAGTGTTTAATTTTTGCACTATCAGGTTAAGTTACCTATAATAATAGGCTGTAATTGTTTATATTACTCCCTCCATCCTAATTTATGTGATACAGTTCGAATTTCGAGAGTCAAACTTCTTTGTTTTGACTCTGAATTCGGACAAACAATTTTTAAGTTTTTTTTACAAAAATAATTTACAAATTTAGAAACTACATAAAAAGTATTATAAGTCACAATAATTAATAATAATTTTTTAAAAATTTAAAAAGCATACGAATAAATTGTGGTAAAAAAATTTCTTGTTTGACTCTCGAAAAGCGAAAAGTGTCATATAAATTGAGACAGAGGGAGTAACAATTAACAAGCATAATTTGTCGGGGAAATAGAGTAATTAACCTGCTATATGTAACAGGTTAATCATATTGATAGTGTAAAAATTCTTTACCCGAAGAGCAACTTTCTTGAACTTGTTCATAGCTCTAAAGTTTTTGAGCTTATTGAGAACAGCATTGTCAAGTGGTGTATCTGGTGCTTCTCCATCCTCCTTTATCCATGGATGATCTAATTTATATACATATAAATGCATGCTTAGTTAGATAATCAGCAGCGAAATCAGAAATTATATTAATGGATGCCAGTATATAAAGAAGAAGTTAACAGAATTCAACATTTAGTCTATATACATTAAAGTAGTAACCTAGATAGGCAATATATTTATCCGGCAATAGAGTGTAGGGTTGTTCATTTGGATCGGATATCCGAAATCCGAACCGATTCGTTCAATTTCAAATTGGATCGGATTTCGGATTGTGTTTATTAGAATTTCGAATTTCGGATCGGATTCGAATTGGTATAATTTTAATCCGATCCGATCCGAAATCCGAAATTATTAGGGCATATATAAATACTAAACTTTAATTTCAGATAATTAGTACTTCCTTTACATTTTTCTCTAAGTTATTACCTTTATAATTGATGGATTTAGCTGTATTGGCACCATAGTACTCTCATAATTGCAGAAACATTTAATTTTTCTTACTGTACTTCTTTACAAAGAAAATATACATATGAGTTTGCAACTTTGAGGCATAATAATCTGATCCGAAATTCGAAATCTGATCTGATCTAAACTTTAAGATCTGATCCGATCCGATATTAATTCGGATCGAATTCGAATTGCAATTTCTATAATCCGAAATCCGATCTGAAATATGATAAATCCGATCCGATCCGATCCATACACATCCCTAAAGTGTCTGACACCGCTTAATCTAAAGTGGCTCCTCCACTGGGGATAACGTATAATCATATTTTTTATACCATCAGATTAAATTGATGTGATATAATTAACAACTATAACTATGTAACACCTAAGACTTTAGACAAAGTTTTACGTTGGCAAAAATACAAGAGGGATATTGGGTATATAAGTTAACAAGCCTTAGACCGTAGTGACACGTTTTAAAATCCGGGAGGGCCTAGGCCCAGAGCGTACAATATCACTAGCGGGCTGAGCTGTCACAGATGGTATCATAGTCACTCTTGTGTCAGTCCGGTTAGGCGGGCCAAACCTTAGTGCTGAGTCTAGTATAAGTTAACAAGCCTTAGACCTGGTAACGCATTTTAGACCTGTGCGAACTGGACTGTTACAGAATTCCTCCAAATTAAATATTCTTTTATGTTTTATTGGAAAATTGATTTTCAAAATGGCTAAATATATAACAATGTACTAATAAAATAAACTTACTTAGGACTTGAAGTGCAGTCAACCTCTGACTTGGGTCTGAATTTAACATTTTCCTAACAAGATCCTTAGCTCCAGAAGAAATTGAAGGCCATGGGTCACTTGAAAAATCAACATGACCCCTCAATATTGCATTAAATATTCCATTTTCAGATTCTGAAAACAAATTAAAACCACCATTATACCATGAGTTTAAACTTTTATGCAATAAAAATAGAAGAATTAATTTAAATAACCATCCATCCAGCCATTTAAATTTAAAATAGTTGGCCGATGCGTAATACATATAATCCAAGCATAATATGTGTATAATCATGTATAATCAGTGTATACTCTATGAATATCGACTATGATACAGTTAAATCTCTCTATAACAGACTCGTTTGTTCAGAATATTTTTGGATGTTATAACTACGTACTGTTATAAAGAACATATTATATTATAATGTAAAAATTGGTTCCAAAAAAACTAGACTTTTATAGTTAAATGTTGTTAAATAGTAAATCCGATCGGCTATTTGTATAATAGTTTGTTATCATTTGTTAAATTGCATTGATAGCGTAAAATATCTTTATATTGTCATTAAATATGATTTACCTGCCCAAAAAGGAGGAACACCACAAAGAAGAATATATAACATAACACCAATACTCCAAATATCAACTTCTGGACCATATCTTCTCTTCAACACTTCTGGTGCTATGTAATATGCACTGCCCACTATATCTTTAAACACATCTCCTGAAAAATAAGAAGAAGAAAAAATCAAAAATTAAATTAAGCATAATAAAAGAGAGCAGAATTTTATTAAATTAACATACCAAAAAACTATATGTTTATCTTTTGTATCAAATAGAGGTGGATGTAACATCTTTTTATGAGTTCAACTGACCCCAAAATTTCGACATGGAACATAGATATAAGTAAAAAATCACAAAAATTTCAACAAGTATTAAATTTTGAACGCATAATTGTTTGGGGTAATTATCTTATTTTTGTGGTTGTTGTTACTGCTTCTCTTTTTATGGCTTCTCTACTAATGTATCTCTTTTACAAAATCGTTATGTTTATGCTTTGAATGAAAGCTTTAGCGTAACTGTTAACGTTGCTGCCATGTGACCAGGAGGGTCACGGGTTTGAGTTGTGGAAACAACCTCTTGCAAAAGTGCAAGGTAAGGCTACGTACAATAGACCCTTGTGGTCCGGCCCTTCTCCGGACCCCGCGCATAGAAGAAGCTTAATGCACTTGGCTGCCCTTTTTTTGCTACGTTTATGCATTCCTTGAGCCAAGAATCTACCGGAAACAACCTCTTTACCTTTACAAGATAGGGAAAAGGGATGTGTACACAAAATCCTCCACATACCCCACTTGTGGGATTACATTAGGTGTGTTGTTGTCAGGGGCGGGCCCATGTGTATGGGTGAGGTGTCACCGGACCCCGTAAACTTCGGATGCAATCCTATATATATATATATATATATATATATATATATATATACATATATATATATATATATATACATATATATATATATATATATATATACATACATATATACCTTTAAAATGCTTAATTTAGAGCAATTGCACCCTGAACACTAAGAGCCTTTAGGGGGGCACTGATTGAGCAGAAGAATGTGCCCCCCTCGCGTAAAAATTCTGGATCCGCCTCTGGTTGTTGTAATCTATGTTGTCGGATTCTCCGAAAATGTTGTCGGATACGCGTCGGATCATCCAAAAATAGTGTATTTTTGGAAAATCCGACACGGGTGCGCAACATAGATTGTAATATCTTCGGGCTAAGAACCTCAAAGTTCGTTAATATTCGTCTTTTTTCTTAAACTTCGTGCCTGGTTTAACAGTATCATATAAAATGAAACGAAAGGAGAGGGAGTAGATCATGTTACCTTGCTTGTAAAACACAGAAAGACCAAAATCAGTAGCTTTAAGAGGTGCATCTTCATCTTTGCTAAGTAGGAGGAAATTTTCAGGTTTAAGATCTCTATGAATAACTCCCATTGAATGACAAGTATGTACAATTTGAACAATTGTTCTTAACAATGAAGCAGCTGCTCTTTCTGTATAATGTCCTTTAGCAATAATCCTATCAAAAAGTTCACCTCCAGCACATAATTCCATAACCAAATGCACAGAATGTTTGTCCTCATATGCTCCTTTAAGTTCAACAATATTTGGTTGTTCTGTCAAATGATGCATTATTTGCACTTCCCTTCTTACATCCTCAATATCCTCTTTATTTACCAATTTTCTTTTGGCAATTGTTTTGCATGCAAATTGTTCTCCTGTTTGTTTATGCGTACATAAATGTGTTACACCAAATTGACCTCTTCCTAGCTCTTTCCCTAGTGTATATGTTGCCTTTATATCCTCCATTGGCCTGCCTAAAACTGGCCCTATTGGGGCTGCTTTAGATGGTTTTGATGAATGGTTTGGTGATGCATGAGGTGGTATCTTTGATGGTGTGGTGGAACCTTGCATGTCTTGATTTCCTGCATGTAATGACGTCATCAGACACTCCTTCGTCGGAAAAATTATCAATATAATATAATATATGTGTATGGACACGCATATGCATTTTTTGTGTTACTGTGTATGCACATGCACGAAGGGGAACCTTGCGCGTAACTGGTAAAGTTGATGCTACGTGACCAGGAGGAGGTCACGGTCTCTTGCAGATATGCAAGGTAAGGCTGCATACAATAGACCCTTGTGGTCCGACCTTTCCCTAGACGCGAGGCTGCCGTTTCTTTTTGTACAGGCATATACATTTTTGTGCATGCATATATGTGCGTGCTACGCATGCATGCATGTACGTGTTTGTATGTTTTATGTTTGTAACAAAAGATGTCATCCGACACTGTTTCGTTGAAAACAATCAACATAATATATTGTGTTGTGTTTATATGCGTGTGTTAATATAATTATATACATGTAATAGGGCGATATTGCTTGAAAATAATGTAAATTAAATTAAGATTACCTCCATGTGATTCTCCTTGTTTTGAATATGATTGAGCAATTTCTTCATTAGAATTTTGTGCAGGATCAGACTCTGCCTTTGAGCAACAACCCCCCATTGGGACAAAATGCAAAGAAAAAAACCCAAACTTTTTTTTTTTTTGGTTTTTTATTTATTTTTATCTATAAAGAAATCAAGGAGAAGGAAGGGAAATGTTAGAAATGAAGGAATGAATGAAGAATGGGGTGGCCCAAAGGGAGAGCAAGAAAGGGAAAAATGGGGGTTTGAAGAGAGTAAAAAAAAAAAAGAAAAAAAAATTGTTAGAGAAAGAATTCCATTAATGGTGTAGTTTTTCACAAACACAAAAAAGGAAGGTTAGGGGTGTTGGAGTGATGAGGTAATTATTTTAGGATTGATTGTGAGAGATTGTAGGACAAAACAATTAAATTCGAAAGATTTTATTTTTTTTATAATTACTTTTTATGTTTAATTTCTTTTGTATAAATTTCCCAAAATGTTGTTGAAAAACTTGTGTAGGAGGAATAAAATTTATTACACGACTCACATTTTTTAAGGATTCTCTATAGCTAAACATATGCTAATATATTATAGCATGAATTATGTTATGACTTGAAAATTGAAATTCAATTTCAAAACATAGATTCGTAGTCATCAACTTCTTCATTTTTTTTATTTTTATATTTTTGAATGAGTTTTTGGAAATTACACTTCAACTGCCTATAATATTATGTTTTGTGCTTGGCATATAATTTGTATGAAATTCACTATTTTGAACCGCTCAAGAAAGATGCTCCTGAACCAAAATGAGTTCTCTACAAAAAAGATGCCTATGTTGCATAATACAAGGGAATAGGATATCGGGATTGTGGTGGGATAGATAGAATCCTTTCATCATTAACTAGGATGTCTCTAGTTCGAGCCTTGGAAATGAGAAAAATCCTAGCAGGAAGTACTTCCCTCTTTTAGGGGCCGAACGAGGCACGAATCATAAGGAGAAATTCAAAAATAGCTAGATTTACAAGTGGTCATTCAAAATAGCCACAATTTCAAAAATAATCGATACATCTGAACGAAAACACTGTTCAAAAATCCGGAAAGTACTCCAGCATAATATACTGGAACTCCGATATATTATACTAGAACTCCAATATATACACAGGTGCTCCAATCTCCAGTATATTATGCTGGAACTCTCCGCGTGTTGGATTTCCAGCATATAATATGCTGGAAGTTCATACACAGGTACATCGATCTCCAATATATTATGCTGGAACTTTCCGTATTGCAGCAAAATAATGACTATTTTTCAATGAGTTTGCACACACTGGCTATTTTTGAATGACCAGTCTGAAAACTGGCTAGCCCGCGCTATTTTTACCGAATCGTAATTGATAGGGGCCTCAAAGTGGATACTGAACACTGGTAGGGGGAAAAACAAGGGAATTGGATCCTTAGTAGTCTCTAGATGAATAATCTGTTGTACTACTTGAGCCAAGTAAAGGGAGGTTCATTTTATCATTAGACTGTAACTGCAGAACTTAAGTTTATAATCCTTGCTACAGCTTTACTTTCAAGAAATTGTAACAAAATATGCAGTTCAGAATAAATTCATTGCATATTTGCATGATTTAATGTTTGATAGTGCAAAAATATGTCCTGACATCAAGGTGCCAAAACTTTCACGTCGATCTGAATTCTCGAGAAAGATCTGCCAGTTATCCCTAGAAAAGCTGTATGTTTGAGCGAAAATTGTTGGACAATCGAAAACAAAATGGTTTTTGTGACCAACTGAGCTCTGTCACCAGGTGAGTTGACAGGAGAAAGAGCTCCGACACAAAGGGAAAAGACCGTGACCTCTGACGTAAAGGATCCAGGAGCGGAAGGTAATGAGAGCTAGAAGAGAACCAGCTTCAGTAAGTTGGGATCGATGGATCAACTTTGACAGCATATTCGTTGATTCCTCCAGCAATGTTAAATACTTTCCTGAATCCCTGGGATTCAAAAATTAAAAAAGAACGTAATGAGGCAACAGTTGTAAGATTTAGCAATAGACGATGTATAACGACAGAATTGCAGTATAGCCTGCCTTCTGCATTATGACCAATGTCACAGCATGCAATGCACTAAAGAGGACCAAACAGGGGCGAAGCTACAACCTATCAAGGGTGGTCAACTGACCACCCTTCGCCGAAAAATTACATTGTGTATATAGGTAGAATATTAGGTTCTACAGGTACATAACATATATTGAACACCCTTTGTCGGGAAATTTTTTCACTTCTTTTAAATTTGAACACCCTTAAGAAAATTTCTAGTTTCGCCACTGGGACCAAATGTAAAACCAACATGCATTTTGGGGTATATTGGATGAAATAGCAAAGGCCTTTGGAGGTGGGATTTTATACAAACTAACAAAATACACCTGCTATATGTGCTGTAATCAGAAGCTGATATTGGAAACAGCCTCTTGCAGAAATGCAGGGTAAGGTTGCGTACAATAGACCCTTGTGGTCTGGCCCTTCACCGGACCCCGCACATAGCGGGAGCTTAGTGCACCGGGCTGCCCTTATATAGCCTGTCCTTTTCTTCCTCTTACTTAGGTGAAGTGGTGTAAGAAAAGCTTGTTAAGTCAAATTCCTTTCCGAAGGAAAATCAATTAGTACGTTAATAGCTTTTGCATTCATGACAAGTTGCCAAAAGACTATGCGCTTGGCTAGCAGTAGGTTCGACATTATATGAAGGTACTAAAAGCAGCATCTCTTAGAATGACCTACTTTTCGTAAGTATATGCCGTGAAAATAAATAATTCTAGAAACAGGTATTTAAATTGTTTTGTTCATTCAATTGGAGAGATGTTTCTGTAAACTTTATCCTCCAACCGAAAACCCAGCTTTTCCCTAATACACATCACTACCTACACAAGTACGCCTTGAAGTCAACATGAGAAGAGCGAAAAAGTGACAGGTTTAAAGACCCTCTCCACCCGAGAATTACTTTTTGAGATGGCAAGCTACATAAAGACATGGAAGCATCACCCAAAAAGTACGATTAACAAGCAGAGCTACCATCTTCATCTACGGATATGAGAGACAAATGTTCCAATATATGCCTTGCATCTTAGAAGAATAATAGAAACACAAAAATGTTCCATTAAAGGTAGGACATGTTTATCTCTTGACATTACGCCCAATTACAAATGTGAAGATAAAGATCCTACCTGTGTCTGCAACCACTTGGCGACTTGTAGTGATCTCATACCATGATGACACTGCATAACAGACATAAATAAAGTTTTTGAGAAGAGAAACAGAAATATAATTTTGGATTATCAATATCCAAACATCTATCGCTCATAATTTTCTATTATAATTTATCATGTCAATTTACAAAATAAGCAGTCAGTATCTTGAGTTCAACACTTCTGTTTAAGGGAGAAACTCTTATCTTAAGGCCCAAGGAACAGAAACCTACTTCTAAGCCATGTAAAGAAGCCTATCTGGCATGCTACCTTCACGTGTCATGATAACTTTGTTGTCAATGTTACAGCGTATCCTGTATCTGTCCCCATTCCACAAGTAACCATGATATGTGTATTGGACCTAATGCTTATGCATAACAACAACAAACCCAGTAAGTTCCCACAAGCGGGGTCTGGGGAGGGTAATAGGTACGCAGACCTTACCCCTACCCCAGGAGGGCAGAGAGGTTGTTTCCGATAGACCCTCGGCTAGGGAGTAGATGAAAAGAAGCATTAGCCACAAGTAGTAACAACAACAAGATATTAAGAAAACCAAAGTGCCCGATATCAATCAATATGCATAGATATTTATAAACCAAGACACGAAAGAAACAAGGAAAAGATGAAAATGCAACTCATAAACTTCTCACTGAAATGAGAAGTGGGAAGAAGGGAATGAAACAGTAGCTGTACGGTAGACAGTCATAAAGTTTCAATTTTAAGGGGTAAGGAAGAAAGTGAAATGATTTGGAGAGTGATTTTCTACGATATTAGCTACAAGTAAATAACTTTTCATCTTCTAAGATATAAAGTTTCAATTTTAAGCGGTAAGGAAGAGAGTGAAATGATTTGGAGAGTGATTTTCTACGATATTAGCTACAAGTAAATAACTTTTCATCTTCTAAGATATAAAGTTTCAATTTTAAGGGGTAAGGAAGAGAGTGAAATGATTTGGAGAGTGATTTTCTACGATATTAGCTACAAGTAAATAACTTTTCATCTTCTAAGATATGATTCGTAGAAGTTCATAGTCCCCAAAAGCCCGCGCGCGCACCATAAAAAACACACACATATATATTGATAGGCATGTCCGCCAAACCACCATTACAGACATGCCTGAAGGTAAAAACCAAATTAACGTCTCAACTTCAGTCTGAGAGAAGAACATGCACTAACCAAGACATATGTGTCCTTTTGAGGATCAAACTTAGTTGTTATTTCTGGTCCCCAGCTTCCAAATTGGCGAAGAGGAAGAACCTGAAATCCTGGTAAAGAAGCCTGGGCCCTGTCACAAACACACAAAGCAGAAATGAATAGTGTAACCATGTTGTATACATTTTCATGGTAAGTTCCTGGGAGGCTTTTCTATGTAAAGTCGGGTATAAAAATAAAACTTTAAAGTTAGAAAAACAGCAAGCGAGTTTCCAAAATAGTGAAAAAATGAGCTCATACACTTCCTCGGGTTCTCGAACATCAATCAATTGAGCCTCTTCCAGGAAAGAAGGATCTTGCAACCTCTCATGAAACTCGTTGGGTTGGATGTGTTCAAGTACAGATTCCTCTCTGCATATAGCAGTAACAACAAGTAAGAAACGAGGCTCCTGAGATGTTGAAGTGAAGTAGGGTGTCTTTGATTACCTCTCAGATAGAACTTGCAATAAATGCCATCCAAACTTTGTTTTACACTTTACAACCTTATTCAGTGGTGCACCAAATGCAGCTTCTTCGAATTCTGGCACCTTATAATTTTAACAATGAAAATACATCACCACCACATCCAAAACAAATAAATCAAGTCCACGAAGCCTGGGCATTAATGTGACTGGAATGCAGCTTGTAATGAAGAAAAAATAGAGAAGTACTAAATAGGATATAATAACAAAAGACAGCAAGGGTGTATAGTTGGAAAATTAAAATTATAAGAAAGATTAAATCTCCATATAAATGTTTGTAAGACAGCATATGTATAATTTGGTTGCTATCATCTAAATGCATGTGAGTATGAAAGATTACATTCCAGAAATATAGTCACTCCTGTCATCAAGAAGCCCAGTCAGGGAGAAAAAGAAGAACGATACTTTTGAAGACATAATCGTACGCATACCATTTGCCCTTTTCTCACCCAGCCAAGCATTCCCCCTTCTTCTTTTGATGGACAAAGAGAATACTGAACGGCCAGATCACTTAGATCCTCTCCTGAATATAACAAGCAATTCGGTCAGCAATATATCTGAAAGTGCAAGCATCAAAATAAAATTTGTTTACTAATATACCAGCATTCATATTTAATTGTGTCATTTCAATAACATAGCATGGAATATTTAATCATTCTCTTTGTTTCTTAAATTTAAGAAGCCACAGGTGACTGGGGCTTTTCTCATTAAGCAATAAAATTGAAAACTAACCATCTGCAGTTCTTTTCATCAGCTCCAGTAAAAGTTTCTGGTCATCTTCTTTGACAAGTAAATGCTGTACTAATATCTCCCGACCGCCTCCAGAACTGCCTCCGGGACCACCCCCGGAACTATATGAAGCTGAAAGTTATGTGTTGTGACATTTAGCAATAGCATGTATCAGAGGATAGCAAAAAGAAAAAAGAACTCTCTTCACCCTTCAGAATCTGGAACAACTCAAAATCCACAGGGCCTCAGACAGGTAAAACTGATATAATAAGATGCACTCGCATTTCTGATGAAGCCACTTTTTGGTAATATAAGAATCAGCTCAGTAGAGATGATAGTTATTTCCAACCATAGGGAGACTAGTGGCAAAGATGTTCAAGCAGTTTAATGGGCCTAAAAGAGATTTTTAAACTATTCAGGACCCGAAGCACCTATTGATACCCAGTCCCCAACTACTGAGCAAAAAAGCCAATTCTCCTATGCTTGAAGTTCCGCAGCAACACAAGTTTCAGGTAGTCAGTCTAAGGGATTTAACATCCTTGTAGAACGTATTAAAATTAGAAATGTAGAGCAAAATACTCAAGCTCCCTACATTTTCTTCAAACGCTGCAAGAACAATAATAAAGATTTCTATTTTCACATGAAAGGCGATAGTATTCAAAGGATTAATATTAATCAACAGCAAAGATATCTATTTTCACCCTATTAATACATTGTAATTTTCCGACGAAAGGAATTCAATTGAACCCCTCAACACACTTAGCTCCGCCAATTGACTCTACCCCCTTCCATTTTGATCTACATTTCACCAAAGGAGAACCTCTACTGTTGCACCAGGGCTCCCCTTCAGCAGTGCAGCAGCCACAAACAACAACAAGAACAACTACTACACCCAGGGAGGAGCCACAAGCCTGCGTACCGGTTCGACAGAACCCAATAGCTTCGGCCCAGACCCTGTATTTTTGTTACAAAAATCATTTAATACCCAGAACCCACTTTTTCTGAAATCCAGAACCCGTAAACTCAAAATCCTAGCTTTGACTGTCAATCTGTCACTACGCCTTAGTTCCAAACAAGCTCACTGAGCACGTTATTCCATTTAAACTCCAATGCAAATAAAAAGTACTTTATTACAAATTCTGTATATTCATAAGGGATCTTTACACAAATAGCCGGTCATGTTCATTGTTTACTTTTTATAGCCATATACATAGAATATACACAATTATACATATATAATAAATAAATTATACATATATTATACCCCACCGGCTATTTTTAGTTTAAGCGCTCGGTTGGATGGCTATTTGAGTTAATTCTTCAATTATTATAAACGAGTGCGGTGCAGCAGCTACAAATAACCAAAAAAAAGTGCAAAAAAGATAGGGTTCGTACAATCAACAAATACCTGTAATAAATTTAGAACAAGTATGACCTTGACCCAACATAGTTGACACCTTTTTAAAGCTGGGAAACTGGATATTGTAACATGAATTGGGTAACAGTGTTCTTGAGTGAAGTAACGCTAAACGGGTAAATGCTGATAATTTACGACAAGTTGGAGTTAACGGCGATGTGATTTTCCAGAAAGAGAGAGCAAAATGAGCAGGCGCTCCAGTTGTTGGTGGAATATGCAATGAGGATGAAACTCTCAACATTTGTACGAACTGCTGATTGAATTCGATATTACTGCAATTTCTTGCAAGAATGAAAACAAAAAGCTATCTATATGTACGAACTGAACTTTATGCTGCTGCTTTCAAATAGTTCTAGTACCTTGTTTGGGTATTGAAGGGAAGAGGGGAAAATTAGTTTTGAAATTTTATTGGCCAATTTATAGGAGATTTATATCTATACCCGTTTTTTCTGTCACGTTTAAACTTATACCCGTTTTGCAAAAAAAATTGTAAGCGTACCTACTTTTCCCATAAACTTCAGGCATATGGGCTTGAAGTAGCAAAGGCAATCACACAAATTTAAGCATTTTAGCAGAAGATGCTGAAGTTATTTAATTCATTTAAAAACTTCAGCACTAAATAAGCTGAAGTTTGTCCTGGATTCATTAGTTTTGTCATAAAGTTTTTTCAAAAACTTCAGTAGAAGATGCTGAAGTTATTTAGTTCTTTTGTAAAAATTCCAACACTAAATAAGCCGAAGTTTAGATTTGTCATAAAGCTTTTTCAAAAATTTCAGCAGAAGATGCTGAAGTTATTTAGTTCATTTGTAAAAACTTCAGCACTAAATAAACTGAAGTTTGCACAGGTAGCAGGAAGAAGGAGGCGGCTGAAGTTGTAAAAATTAGGGTATATGTTACATAATTTTAAAAATATGGGTGTAGGTTAAATGGGGGCGACCAAATAGGGCGCCCCGTGCAATTTCTACAATTTATAGCATGTTTGGGTAAAAATAGCACGGGCTATTCAATTTTTGGACTGGTAATTCAAAAATAACTAGTGTTTGCAAAGTCATTGAAAAATAGCCACTATTTTGCTGCAATAGGGACCATTCTAGCATAATATACTAGAGATCAGTGCACATGTTTATGAACTTCCAGCATATTATGCTGGAATTCCAAACACTCGAAAAGTTACAGCATAATATATTGGAGATTGGAGCACCTGTGTTTGAACTTCCAGCATATTATGTTGAACCGATATATTTTACTGGAACCACAGTATATGTTGGAGTATTTTCCGGATTTTGAACTGTATTTTCGTTCAGATTTATCTTTACATGAAAAGTGGCTAAATTTCGATTACTTTTGAAACGGTGACTATTTTTGAATGACAAATTGTAAATCTGGCTAATTCTGAATTTCTCCCCCTGTTCGCCAAGCTTTTTTCTTTTGGCCAAAAATTGAAGTGTTCGGCCAAGCTTTTAGAAGGAAAAAAAAGTGTTTTTGAGGAGAAGCGAAAAGAGATTTTGAGAAGCACAAAAATGTAGCTTCTCTTCAAAAGTTCTTTTATGAGAAACACTTTTGAGAAAAATACACTTAGAAACAGTTTTTCAAAAGCATGATCAAACACGAATTACAGCTCAAAAGTGTTTTTCAAATTAATTAGCCAAACACCAATTGATTCTCACCAAAAGTACTTTTGAAAAAAAATACTTCTCAAAATAAGCAGATTTTAGAAGCTTGGTCAAACAGACTATTAGATGCTCATTTGGAATTATCTTTGTAATTTAAGTGTTTGGAATTATTTGACTCATTAATGGAGCTCTAGTGACTTTAATTTCAAAAAATTTGCGAAATAAGGTTTTTTTTTTTTTTTAATAATTATTATGGCTTAGAGAGCTTCGATAAAGGGTAAAAACGAGGATTATTGTTTAAAATTACCTTAGGTTGAAGTTAGCAGATCAAGGACAAAAACAAGACTTGACACTATAATAAGCCAAAAGTTTCGAATAGTATAAGCGCAAAAATTTGATAATTTTTAAAACTCTTTGACATCAACTGATTTGCTATGATTGTCTTCATTTTTCTATTTCTATTTTAAAGAAAAAGAAGTTATTTAACAACGTAAAAGTGATACCGCGTTGTTAATTTTAGAGTTGTTGTTTAGACTATAGTCATTTGCAAAATAGTGGGAAAATAACCAAAACTTAAGTGGGCGTTTGGACATAAGAATTGTAAAATTCCAAAAAAAGATAGAAAAAAAAAATTTCAAGTGAAAATGGTATTTGAAATTTTTAGAGTTGTGTTTGGACATGAATATAATTTTGGGTTATTTTTGAAGTTTTGTAAGTGATTTGAGTGAAAATTTTGAAAAATAACTTTTTGGAGTTTTTCAAATTTTCGAAAATTTCAAAATGCATCTTCAAGTGAAAATTTAGAGCTCTTGGAGGACNCTTAAGCCATTAGGTGTAGGCGCTTTCCAGAGGTGGAATCTTCTAGTTCTTCCTATTTGACCCGAAACCGATCGATCTAGCCATGAGCAGGTTGAAGAGAGCTCTAACAGGCCTTGGAGGACCGAACCCACGTATGTGGCAAAATACGGGGATGACTTGTGGCTAGGGGTGAAAGGCCAACCAAGATCGGATATAGCTGGTTTTCCGCGAAATCTATTTCAGTAGAGCGTATGATGTCGATGGCCCGAGGTAGAGCACTCAATGGGCTAGGGTGGCCTCATTTCGCCTTACCAACCCTAGGGAAACTCCGAATACAGGTTGTACAGACAGACTTTTTGGGTGCTAATTCTATTATTATTGACTTGACTTATTATTATAAAAACTACTCACTATCCAAATGAAAGACAATCGATTATCTATCCAAGAAGATAGAGAGTCCCACATACGAGAAAAGGTCACAAATAGAGTTGAACCAAGTAACATTGCAAAGGCATAATGATAGTATGGTCGGGATATCCCCACCCTCCGAACCGGACGTGAGGGGAAATTTTATGAAAAAAAGCTGATTTCGAAAAAATTGTCAGGCAAGACGGCAATGATGATGATTTTAACATACACAAAATAAATAAATAAATAAATAAGGAAACGAAAAGTAAAATAAACTAAGAACCCGTTTGGCCATGAGTTTTGCCAAAATAAATTTGGGATTTATTTGGCAAACTCATGTTTGGCCATAAATTTTGCCCACATTTTGGCAAAATCCCAAAATCACTCCAATTGCTGATTTTGGGCCAAAATCCCAAAACTTGGGAATTTATACATGTTTTTCCAAAATAAAAGTTGGGAAATATATTTTGGAAACGTATGTCCAAACACATTTTCATCTTCAAACCAAACTTCACCCAAATCATATTTTTCAAAATAAATTTGGGAATCTACGGTCAAACGCTAGCTAATAATAAGCTGATGTTACACAATACTATGGTAAAAGTTTGTCTTACTCAAAATAATTTTGGTGAACATTCTCAAACAAGCAAAATGGAATAATATCGAAGAACCAACTTTAAAGAGCCTTAACAACACATGGGGGGGTTAGTTCTGACATAATAACCATATACAATTTGTCATCAATTGATATAACTTAGCCAGAACCTCTAAAATGTGGCTACAAAAATAAATTTTAGGTAAAATCCTACTTTGGATAATTAACAGTACAAGTTTACAACAGCAAAACAACCTTGAGCATTTTTTGTTCTGTTGAACAATTAACTTATGGCGAAACCGGCCTTCTGCACTGTTAGATATACAACCTCCAACTTGCAAAGGACATGAATGGGACAGACTCCATGCATTTAAAAAGAGCAATGGATTCAAGTTATAGCCTTGACAAACCTCCACCTGATTGACAATGATTCAGATAAGAGGTTTGAGAGGTTATATCACAAATTCACAATTTACCATGCAAGTCTTGATGCCTCATTTGCTTTGTGTGGAAGTAAGAGGAATGATACTGTAACTTCTTCTCCCTCGAAACGAGTCAAGGGCCACGAGTTAGCAGTGGCAATTATCGACTTCCTGATTATTTAGGCGACTTGATGGTCTCCAAGTATAAATAAGCATCCCCAAAACAAGGATGACGGCTCCTGCTACGAAACCAGGCGGGAGGGAGGATGCAACTCCAAGATATGGTAACGGCAATGTGAATAAAAAGACGGATATTGGTACTGCAATGGAAAGTATCAAAGGCAATCGAGGTCAGCAACTAGAAACTCATCTAGAAGAAAAGGCTCAACTGCAATAAACTGAGACTAAATCAGATTTAAAGTACCTGAAACTGTTGATGCGAGACAAGATACCACAGCAGAGGAAATCTGAAGCAGGTGTAACAATGAAATATTGAAACCCATGTTTACAATGATAAATAGCAGCGGCAAAAGCGGTGCACCATCACACCCTAAAACAAGACAAGAAAGAAGCAACTACAATCAGTGTTCTGTCTTGGAATCATAAACTGAGAAGAAACAAAGAAAAAGAGTGCAGTGAATCATCAAAGATCTAATAAACCTCATAATCTAGCTTTCTGGGGCCAAGTTACATCCAAGGTTCATTTTCTTAACACGTAATTATTAATATGAGAAATGGGACAGAAAACGTGAAATAGTCCTAGTCGTCGTTCATGCTTCTCCTTTGGTGCATCATCAGAAACTAGTTAGTTATTGACACTTAGGAGCTTCATTGATGAAATTCACATACTTTCGTAGATGAAACTTAACACGAACTATTTCACTACTTACCACCGGATAATGTGCCGATGTTCAAAAAGCATGCAGCACCATCTCTAAGATAGCTTGGTAGTTGAGTAAATGGAACACCCCATAACTTCGATAAAAATGGGAGGAGAAGACATATAAAAACTGCCTGCAAAAAATATCTAAACAGTTTCAGTAGTTCATTCAAAGAAAAGAATACAGTGAATGATAAAACAGTAAAGATGCCTACCTGGTAAGCGGATCCATAGGAGTTCACGACAAACAGATCAACAGTACCTCCCTGCTTATACCATTGTAAATTAAGATAACTACCATCAGATCTTAGTATGTGCACTAAAATATTATCATCTACTCCAAAAGGATTGTTCTAACACCAACAAAAAAAAGCTTCTTATTCAAATATCAATATGGTTTTGTAATTTTTAATAGCAAAAGCAAATGTCTACCTTCAATCTTTTAGCAGCATCCAAGAATATTACTTCCTGCACATAAGAAAAATGAATTCTCCAGGTAAATCATAGTGCAATCATGAAGATGACAAAACGGGAAACCCTATTGGAAGAAGGAAATAAGAACAAAAGAGAAGGTATTAACCTTTAAGACAGTATCTGCGGCTTGGAACAAAAAGGAAACTATCATCAAAAGACTCCAAAATATTCCAGCTTCCACCAAAGAACCAGCACTAGATCCACTGCAAATTAAGGAGATAATCAGGAATATAAACAACCACTCGAAAGTTTAGTTCCTACTCGTTCAAACTTGGTTATAAACTAGGATTATCTCAATATTTTCCAAAGAGGATAACTCTTGCTGGGAGTAGATTATCACTTCAAATCTTTCACTTATTCATAAGATAAGTAACTTGGCAGTCTAGCCCAACAAAACACATGTATTGGGAATAAGAAATTAATTTGGATTGTGCTAACATGATGGACACTTCAGAGACTGAGGTTGATATAGATACTTAGAATTTTAGAAATATCTTATTTGTTTCTCAAATGCACTAGTTCAATGGAAAACAAATTGAATAGGATAAGATTGATGATGTGTATTGACAGCTGAGCAGCAGGCATATCCAGAAACAGAAAGCACAATGTGCCACTTCTTCGGACTACCGGTGAATCACAGATTTCATGTGGCATTTCACTAAATGATATGACACATATAGATGGTGACTAATAAAAGACCACTCTTTTGACAGTAAGGTGGGAACCGGCTTCAGGAAGAAACTCTTTTTTTTTTTGGGGGGGGGGGGGGGGGGGGGGGGGGTTATTTTTTTTTCTAATTTTTGTGTTTTTCTAGACAAAAACCCCCCCAAAAATCCAGGC
>ML254577.1:6311-83596 GCA_005239495.1 Nicotiana undulata | reverse complement strand
GGGGGAGGGGTTAAGTTTATTCCTCAATGATGTCGTATTGCATGACCAAGACCAGCCCAAAATGCATGGCTAGGTCCAAGACAAGCATGGTCATCGTTTGTTTTAGAAGAATTATCACCACAAACGAAATGAATGATGAGGCTTTCAGATCTCAAAAAGCTTGAAACTTCCAGCCACTTGAACAAAGTTTTCAAGCTGGTAATGAGGTAAACTCAAAAAACTATAAAAAGCTATTGTGTTGCAAACCTTGCTACAGTTATGATAACACCAACAGCCACGAGAAAGCACCCAAACAACTGGTTGAGACTATATCTTCTCCCGAGGAAAATAAAAGACAGGAGAAGTTGCCAGACAAGAAAACTCTGCAAGGAACAACAGATGGACAAGTTAGTTAACCCATTCAATTCCACTTCGACGGAAGTTTTAACCAAACTAAGCCTACAAACATGTTAGTACAAAAACAAGTAATTCGCCTCAATCCCAAACTAGTAGGTTTCTTCAGTATCCATTCGGCTCCAATTGGACCCATTCCATTTTACTACTCAACAATTTGTTTTCTAAAACAAATTAGGGGTTTTAGCACTAGAGGTGTTCCACATATTATACTAACAAATGAATGCCTAAACAAACCAAAAAGACTCCTACAAAATTCATACCAAATGTAGTACCAACACGACTAAGTTTTAGTTCTAGCTAGTAGGTAATGCTCTATACGTATCTTTTGCCTTTATTTTGTTATGTTCTTTGCTAAGTATGAACAGATACCAAGAGAATGCATATCTTTTAAGATAAAGGATCACATAATTTTAGGTTTACCTTGTGTTGCTTTAACACTTTCACTTATTATAATGTCACACCTATAGACCAAGGTTTACATAAGATATAACCAAAATGTCTCAGGCGGCGTACGCGTATCTTATCCTCTATTGTGCTACGTGTGCCTTTTGTCAGTACAAGATCATTGCGGATCCAACTGCACATTCTAAGAGAGTACCAATTGTCTAAATCATTTGGTTTTAGGATGACCAATTCAACCTTTCTCAATACAAGAATTTACAGCTAATGTAACCATAATTTTAGGCCATGCTCCTATAAGTACTCAAAGAAGAAGCGAAGTTCAGAAATGAACCCTAATGTCTAGTAGTACCAACCTGTTCAAACAATATCCGTCTTCAATAGAAACTGTTTATGATAGAAGATTATAATGTTGGAACAATATATATTAATACAGTCTAGTAATTCTCGCTCCCAGTTTTAATTTGATTTCCCTATCTTCTAAGTAAACATCATTGAAAATCAAACTCCCGGTATTCTTCCTATTGTACCAACAGACATAGGCACTTGATCTGATGGATTGATTTCCTAAAAACCTACCATCATACGGATTACTATTAGTAGATTCTCAAAAAATCAGTCTTCATCAGAAGTTCATAGAATAGTGAAAGGAGACAAATTTCAAATTGTTATTATTACCTGGGAGAGTATTGGAATTGTGGCCCCCGAAAGAATAGCTGTTTGAAAGGAGGATAACAACAGAGGATTAAGTTCAGAACTAAAAATCTACAGAGTTAAGTAAATTCTGATATTCACAGAAGAGCCAGAATGACGGGCTTCAAATAAATGAGTCCAAGTAATTGAAAAATCTAACAAGCTGTCAACTAATTTGCACATCAATTACTGTTTAAGTGTTGTCAAAATGACATTTTGTATATCGTTGACAATAAATGTGTTTAAATGTTTGCAATTACTTATGGTACTTTTTTGCATTTACACTTTGATTAAGAAGGATATCACTTTCATTTTCAGGTTCCTAACATCTAAACGGCATAGACGTAGAAATACTCAACTCATGCCAGATCTATTATCTTTCAATAGCATCACACTGATACTGTTTATGCTCTACATCAATCATTAGAATACATTGGCTCTAGAGAATGGTAATAGGTCATGAGGCAACTCCAGATGCACATAAACTAGCCCAATTTTCTAAACCTCTTTGGAAACCTTCATACAACCCAAGTGGGACAACTTCATCACCCAACACAACACATATTTTCAATTTCATTTATTATTCAATCACAAGATTTAAAGCTGTCTATACAAGTTTCTTCATTTCCAAGCGTAGGTCAATAAGTGTTACATGACTCGCAATCTATTTTTTTATGTAAAGGAAACAGCTGCAATGGTGTCACTGTCTTATTTATTATATAAGCTGCAGAGTGTCCTTTTTTCTGGCTTTTGAGTTTTACTTTCAAATGTCAAATTTCTATCCTCTTCTCTAGTCTCTTTTAGCAGTTAATTATCTACTACATACAAAATGTGACACATGTCAAGTTTGCAATAAAAGCACATGCAGATATAATATTTTTTATGAATATCCTAGTTGATTAAGGGAACAACAGAATCAGGCAAGAAAATCCAATGTGAGAAAAGAAGATAATTAAAAACATCTGGTGGAGATTCTAGTAATGTGATTCAGCATGAACTTTGTATTACCTCCAGCTGCCATGCCAGACGCAGCGGCAAGAGCCTCTAATAGACCGACAGCAACAAATGGAGTTTTTGGAAGGGAAAGCATTTCATCAGTGACCTTGCCAGCATGATACCGAAGATATAAGATAGTGAAGTATACGAGTACATATCTGGTTGAAAGGAGGAACAAGAAGCAAAAAAGAAGTAATTCAGTGACAAATATGTTCATTACTAATTTTTGTTGTTGATGCATTGTGCTCAGAAAATCAGCATATCCTAAAATAAAGAGTTTGTACTTTCTTATTGTTATTTGTCACTTATTGATTCAGTAACGGATATTCACATTTACATTAAAAAAAACATATACTATTTTCGTTATATTAGACGTAATGATTTGTATGCCCAAATTTGACAATAGGGAAAAGAAGTAAGAAATCCTGAATGATTCTCTGTTCCTCCTTTTCACCTTTCATGCAATAAAATCATTATGTGGAGGCTACTTGTGACATATTTGTATAGGTCGAAATCTGTCTCAGTACTTAGGGCAAAATAACAACGAGAAAAGAGTCAGCCGAGGTCGACCAGGAGATAGCGAGGCTCGTGGTCGAGATGCAAACGATGGTCGATGTCGAGCACCGCAAAAAAATCTGTAACGGCTAGTTTATTAGAATAGGGAATTAAAGAGAATATTCCATTGGATATTCTCTGCACGTGTACTCTACTAGGGTTTACTGGGGTAGGTATGTAATAGAGGCATGTGATATTCATTGTGATAAGAGCAGACTTTGCTAAAAGACTCTCTCTCTTGTAAAGATACAAAGACTACCTTTTTATCAACATTCTTGCTCATATTATTCCATACTTTTCCATCAGATCCAAGAATATTTCGAATGTTCTAAGATATGTCTGTCACTCGTCATTGTCAGGAGGAACAATCACCTAGCTCCTTGTTTATTGGGTGAATCACTTCTCCTATTTACTTAAATGTCATTTATTGTTATTTATTGCTAGCTACTTCTCCATTAATACATGTATCTTTCGAAACACATATTGAATGCTACTGTCGATTCTCTACTAGATCTGTCTAAACGTTAGCTATTTTGTTAGAACCCACATCTAGAGATATTATCATTAACCATGTTTAACCTGTTATTATATAAATATAATCGTTTTAACCAGATGTTGATCTTCTTGGTCAAACAATATTAATACACCTTTTAGATGAAAATGAGTTGCAGAGTTTCTGTTTTCACCTACTTCATGATCCCTTAAACTCGTAGATAGGAGACTGCTGGTTACATATTGATACCATTTCATATTACAAGTCAAAAGTTAACCATCTTAACGATTCGCCAAAATGCTGGTAGTACAAGAAGAGTCCGACATAATCAAGGAACACAAGAGTAGAAAGTTTGGATCTAGGTCGAGAGCACATGCTAAAATGGGACAGAAAAACTAGTAGATCTTAAACCAAGTGAATACTATCAATGGCTAGTATTAGAATAGAAAAACAGCCGCTTGACAGTTAAAATGTTATGCTAAACATAGAGCCCGTTTGGATTGACTTAAAAAAATTGGTTTTTAAGCACAAGTGCTTAAAAGCAGCTTTTAAGTGCTGGAGCTTATTTTATAAATAAGCAGTTACATGTTTGGATAAAAGTGCTGAAGCTTAAAAAAAACTGTTGAAGTGTTTGGCAAACAAGTGCTGGTAAGCATTTTTTACTATTAAAAAGACAAAAATATCCCTAAAGTTGTTAACATTATAAAGGAGTTGATTACAGGAGTAGCAATTATNGTGCGGGAGTGGAGGCAGGGGGTGGGGTGGGGAGGGGTGTAGATTTTCTTTTTTTAATAGTTTCTTTGACTGAGGATAATTTTGGTATTATAAAAACTTATTATAAGGGACAAAAGAGTAATTTTATTGGTCAAACTAAAATAGCTTTTAAGCCATAATAAAAAAAGTTGGGATCATCCAACTTCTTGCTTTTGGCTTTTTTTAAGCACTTTTTAGCTTTTTTTAAGCAGTTTTTTGTTTTGCCAAACACTCCATTTAATAAAAACATGCTTAAAAGCTGATCAGACCAACTTTTAAGCCCATCCAAACACCCTCATAGTCTCCACATGAGGGCCATCAAACAATGACAAGTAGCATAAATTATACTAGCAAAGCTGCAGAATACTACTTAATCACTTTTTTATGATTGCATTACAGAACGAATGAAACATTAACAAGTACAATAATGCACATGAACTGCTTTTTTTTAAAGTCTTAGCATGTGAGTTAAGTGATAGTGGAATATTTACAGTTATTTTAATCACAATATCAAAAAGTTCCACTTGCACTTTCAATACGACCTAAAGTTGACTTAATTGAACTTGTGTAGCTGTTGAAAATGGTAACTATATAATCAGTTCATCAGAACCAATGTGACATTTCTAACAGTTCTGGTGTGTCTGATTCATCTCATTTAAAGCATCGATTGAACCAAATCTGGAAACCAAGCTAAAAAGGTACAGGGCACACTATTCAATCTCCCCTAAAAAAGTTGAGCAATAAAGTTATCTCCCTTCATCAAATATCATAATTTGACCCATTATCACAAATAACATAGAGCAAAATCATATTGCAGGAGCATTGTTTCAGTGACATTTTATAGATAGACATCACAATGTAAGACTTGTTCTAGGGATAATACTTAATTATTTTCTTTTATACTATCGCAAATTAGAAATTATTTTCTTTTGAACTATCAAATTAAAACCACTTTTTTCCTAGGTAAACAATATTTCTACCTTCACAAAGTAGGAATAAGGTTCTAGGTACACACTATCCACCCCAGACCCCACTTGTGGGGTTACACTTGGATTTTTGTTGTTGTTTGTTGTTGTAGAGATTAACAATGGTACTGACCAGGATTGTTGTGGAGTGTTAAGTACTCGGGTTCAAGTCGGACCCAAGGCAGGCAGGTACCGGACACAGAATAGGTAACCAAGCAAAAAAAAAGGATTAACAATGGTGTTGTTCGAGATTGATATATGTACATAATTTGCTTTTTCTTATTTTTAGGAGATTCATAATTTATTTTACCCTATTTGCACAATATAATCTTACAATACTCCCTACATTTACTTATTTCCCATTTTACAAACAAGACACCTACCCTCCAATAATTGATCGTGCATCATTAGATTCACTAGAAAACTATAGTGTATGGTCCAGTGGGTCCAAGGTGCAGTCAAGTAGGAGTAAGTATATTTATTTGGACCAAAAGAATCCATTCTTTGTGGGGAAGTGATGAATTGAAAGAGACGTGAAAAGTTATTCTTTTCATTGTTGAATCACTAATGTGCATCAAGAACTAAAATGACTCTATTGCCCTCACCCATTTGTCACCCACTTTGACAAGGCAGCAAGTTCAAATGACTTTATTACCCTTGCCATTTTTGTTGACAGACATCAGTCAGCAACTATCACGTGATCTTCGAATTTTCTCACGTGACATGATTTTGCAACTTTTCGTTTTCTTTGGAAGGGCACACATTACAAAATGGATTTACGTTGCCAATTATTAAGAAAAACAAATTTATAAAAACATACTCATCTCGTTTTAATTTAATTTATGTTAACTTGTTTGACTGGGTACGAAATTTTGAAATTTATGGTCTTAAACAAATCAATAATTGACTTCTGTGGTTATAAAAGCTTCTTTTAATGGTATAATTGGAAGTTCCAACTAAATTATTTCTAAATTTAAAAACAAATTTAGAAAAAAGTTATTTTTTTTGGAGCGGATAAAAAAAAATAAGTTCACACAAACTAGAACGGGAGGAGTAGTAACTTCCATGTTATGATGTGAACTTCTCGAATTGGTAACATACCATGTAAAATCTACATATTCTTAATTTACATTTTTAAAAAAATATTACAAATTTTTTCTACCAAAATAACAAAACGATAAACTTCAAATATTAGTCAAAATTGAATTAATTTGATCCTGGGAATTCGGAAGGTGTCTAATATTGTGTATTTTATTGAATGTACCTTGTCAGATATATTTTCTATTTTCGCCTTATGGTTTAATTAAATTTTTAATTTTAATTTCTTTCATTTTAAAGTGTATCTTTGACCGTATTAATCAACAAACAGAACATTATCTTCCTTCGTGGACGGACTCACTCTCATTTCAAATGGTCAAAACAAATAATAAAACAATTAGCATAAAAATCAATTAACTCTAACCCTCATTTTACTTTCCAAAAATTAATAAGCAATACTACCCATAGGAAACATTGAAATTTCTCGGTCCCATTTTGACACACTTCTCTTTTCATTATTCCCTTCGGTTCACAATAAATAATTTTTTTGTTCTTTTTTTGTCTAAAATAAATAATTTTTTTAAATTTCAAGAATTAATTAATTATTTTTTTCATACATTGCTCTTGGAGTAAATAATGTTGAAGTATGTGTTAAGAATATTTATTTGAAGAGATAGTAAAGGTTAAAATGACTAATTTCATTGCGAATTATTGTTAAAAGTTAAATTTCTTAATATACTTAAAAAAATCACTTATTTTGGACCGAGGGAGTAATATCTTTATAACTTATCCTAGGTTATCAATTAATGTTAATTGAAAATAATTACTGCAATTATCTTTTAAATGATCGAATAATGTAAATATTTTTATTTTATTTTTTAATACTTAAAACTTAAACTCTTTCAATATTTGGATATTTAACATTTTAACTTTGAACTCTCATTTTAAAATGTGATAGATGGAGTAGAAATATTCATAATTTCTTTTTCTATGAGAAAAGAAAAAAGTACCCGAAAGTGGCGAGCTGAGCCAGAAAGAAAGGATAGTTCTTCAAAGGAACTAAAGCCAGTTTGTAAAGCACCCGATTCCCTACACCTAGCACCACCGTAGCCGTTGCTGCAACCATTATCTCCGCCGTCCGATCACTACTTTTCCGGCTATCATTAATCTCCACCACCTGATCTCCCACCGCACACCACCTCCTCCACTTCTCATTCCCGCTTCCTCCTCCGCCACGATTGAATACACCGGCGGATTCCGCTGCCTCAATTACGTAAAATTTCGTCGTCGTTGATCTGTTGATGATTGCCGGCCGGTGATTAAAGTTAACATAATGAACCGGTGACCGAGCTGGAAGTTTTGTTGCCGGAACATGACGGCTCACCGGCGACGATAATTCGCCGGTGATTATCCGGCGAATACAAATCGACATGGTAAGAGCAGGATATAATGTACAATTTAAATTTTCAGTACAAAATATACGTAATAAAAATTATAATTTTCAGTTAATATTAAGAAGAATTTTGAGAAAATGAGTAGACAGAGGGTGATAGACAAAAGTCAGAGAACGCCATGAGTCACGTTTGTGTTGTAATATAATGGTGATTACGATCAAAAAGACAGATAAGGACAAAATAGGAAATTAAATTATACTCTCTTTTTTTTCTTTTTGGAAATTACAACGAAGGAAACAGATTTAATGAATTGGAAAAGGGACGTTTATTTAATTTTGTCTGTTCTAAAAAAAAAATTATTTTCGGTGAGCTTCCTTAAAATGAGATAAGCTAGAACTATCTTTGTATGTACGAGTCTCGGTAATTATAGAGATTAGATAAAATAGGGCAATGACCGAATAAGGTCGTCCCTTCGCCCTAGAAAATTAATCTTAGTTGTGCGTTCTTTATTCTATTCCGATTCGATTTAGCTTTCTTTTATTTGTTATATTTTTATTTCGAAGAAAGGTAGATCTATAGGGAAAAAGATAAATATGTAGTATCAATAAAAAGATAGTTAATTGAACCTGACTAATTATGATTCGCGCAAAAAAAGTCACTTCGAATGAAGCACTTCATACCAAAATGATTCTATTTAGCCACGAGAATAAAAAGGTCCTTTTGATCAAAATTATTTAAAGCTCGAACTCGAGACATGTAATTAGGGATATGAGGTTACTTACTCCATCACCAAAATCTTTGGTGGTTTAATTTTGTCACTTACATCGCGGTATTGAAGGGAAGTCTTAGCATAGAGTTGTTGTCATGTGATTAGGAGGTCACGAGTTCGAGGTGTGAAAACAACCTCTTGCAAAAATGTTGGGTAACGCTAGTGGCGAAGAGAGAATTTTTATTAAGAGGCGTCAAAATATATAAGTCAATGGGTGTCAAACTGTCAATATATGTTGTATATACATATTTTAAAAAGAATTACCTAATTACACAGTGTAATTTTCCGATTAAGGGGTGTCGGTTAACACCCCTATAATGCATATAACTCCGCCATTAAGTAAGATTGCGTACGATAGATTCGATTATTTCCCGAACCCGCGCGTAACGGAAATTTTGTGCACCGGAATTTTATTCACATCATGGCGTTCGTATGCATTTTTCTTCCAAAATTTCAAGAGGAAAGTCCGTAATGAACTTTTCTTCTCTCAGTTCTTTTTCTTATTCCAATTTTAATTTGTGAAAACAATGTCAATCCAATACAGTAGGTATCCAATGCAAGTACGTTTCAAATATATAATTGTAGGTAAGTAAAAATGAAGGTGTACTTACACATCAAGTAGAAATGTATTTAAGTTGAACTAAGGCTGGCAGGTGGGTCGAGCCCGACCCGGGCCCGCGGGCTAATGGATCGGCTCGTGGGGGTCCGGTTTGGGGACTTTAGGCCCGTGGGGGTGGGGTCTTAATTTTGAACCCGTGAGCCGGGGGCCGGCATGCGGGCCTAACGGTAAAAAAAGAAAAAAATGGCCAACGGCCAGATTTTTAAAATCTAGTTGTTTGAGCCTCAAAAGAGCCGTTTGGAAAGTTAAAAAAATAGTCAAATAGGCCCCAAACTTTGTTTTAACCCCAAATTTTTTATAATTACATTTTCCCTTTTCTCAACTATAAATACCCCTCATTATTTCATTTTTACTCACAAAATCATCAATCTCTCTCTAATTTTCTTCTATTATTGCAAATTGTGAACAATTGTGAAGTTGGTGAATTGAAGTATTCAAGTCTTCAAGTTTTCAACATTATACAATTTTCAAGAAGTTGTTCGTCAATTCGGTAAACTCGTTCCAACACTTAAGTTTTGTTTGTTTAATTTGTTTTCCTTATAATTAATATGAACTTTTCTTTGAAAAAAAATGTTTGGTGGTAAGGGTAAATCTAAAATTGGTGAATCTAGTAGGCAAGCTACTACTACTCCCCCGGCTCCCCGACGTAGACATGTTACCCGTCCTCCCCTACCTATTATTCTTGATAGTGATAACCCTTGTTTTCAAAATAAGGCTAAGTGTAAAACTTGTGGCCTCTTGATGTCTCATAAATTTAATGACCACCATGGGGGTACGGGTAGTTTGAGTAGACACATACTAAAACACCCTGATGCTAAAATTAAATTTCAACAAATGAAAGCTCAGCAAGAGGGGACAAGTGTAGGTACTCAGGTTAACCTTAGTACCGGGTCAAATCTAGTTCAACCGGGAATTAACACTGTTACCGGTGACATTTTATATTACGATCCAAATAAAGATTGTGAAGAATTGACAAAAACGGTTACTGTTATGTGCTTACCATATAGTTTTCCCTCTAACCCTCACTTTGTCCATTATATTAGAAGAATTTTTAATCCTACTTATAAAGGATGGCCTCGCACAACCGTAAAGTCTGATATTTATAAATATAAACATGAATATGAACAATATTTGCACTATTTATTTACTCATATTAGTAATCGCATTTCTATTATTACTGATATTGGTAAGAGCGGTAATGACTGTGATTATTTAACTGTTACCACTCACTGGGTTGATGATGAATGGATAATGCAAAAGCGCATTATNGTTCATGATATTTGTAGATATTTTTGCATTACAGATAAAATAATGGCAGTTTCAATGGATAATGGTTCTAGTAACACTAATGCTATAGGTTATCTTACAACTACACTAAATCCTGCATTTAGTAATATTTTCCATGTTAGATGTATTTGTCATATTTACCATTTAATCGTCGGTGATGGTTTGAAAACTTTAAATGCTGAAATTGCAAAGGTTAAATTCGCTCTTCATTGGCTTTTTTATGCAAACCATAGAAGTAGAGTTAGAGAATATTATAAAAAATGTGATGAATTTGGCCTTAGAGAAAGAAAGGTTCCTAAACCTTGTCTGACTAGATGGAATTACTTGTATGAAAGTTTAATTGTTGCATATGAATATAGAAACACAATAAGTGCAACGTATAATGCTCGTGTTGGTGGTGATGATGATGATNNNACTAGGTGGAATTACTTGTATGAAAGTTTAGTTGTTGCATATGAGTATAGAAACCCAATAATGGCAACGTATAATGCTCGTGTTAGTGGATGATGATGATGATGATGATCACCTTACAAATCAAGATTGGGCTAATGTTAAAATTCTTCTAAATTTTTTAGAATAATTCATGTTGCTACAAATGAATTATATGGGCAATATTATGCTACTATTTCTAACTGTTTAGTTTATATTTTAGCACTTGCAGAATTGTTTACTCAATTTTCAGAGGGTGGGGTAGTTTACCAAAATGCTATTAGTGGTATGAAATTAAGTTTAAAAATATTTTTTCCCTATTCCCCTTCTTTATGGTATTGCATTCATGTTAAATCCTACCATGAAATTAGGAGGTACTCACTATTGCTATAATACTATTTATAATGCTTTACCTCTTTCACCTGAGGAATTTGGTACACTTAAAGATGAAAAAGAGTCAATTAAAATAAATGTTCAAACAATTTATAATGCTTATCAAGTAGCATTAGATCATGGTAGACCAAATGTTCCAACTCCTACCTCTTCTAGCTCGAGGTTCCTAAAAGATCTGCGGGGCTAAAAGCACTTAGTTCTTGGACGGGGTTCAGGGGTTCTCAAGGTGATAATATTGGTGATAGTTCACAACTAAATGAGCTTCAAGTTTATTTGTCGCAGGGACTTGAATCAGAGAATCCAGACGGCACCTTCAATGTTTTGGAATGGTGGAAGGACAAAGAAAAACACTTTCCGGTTCTTTCAAGGATGGCTCGAGATATTTTAAGTATTCAAGCTTCAACAATGGCATCGGAGAGCGCTTTCAGCCAAGCGGGACTTCAAATCGGTGATCATAGAGCGTCTATGAGGGAGAATTTAGAAAAATCAGTACCCTTCAGAGATTGGATCCGTTCGGGAAGAAGAAATTTTGGACTTGCTGAATCACAACCGGATATAGACGAAGCTTATGAAGAAATGCTAGCGGAACTTGCGGAGGATGTTATTTCGCCCGGAAGCGGTGATGAACAAGCTTCTTTTCCGCCGCCACCAACGAAAATTCCTCCCAACCTTGAAGGATTTATGAAATTTGTTAGAGATACTATGTAGATTAATATGTAACTTGTATTTTGGTACATCTTGATTAGTTTTTTCCCCTTTTAATGGTGGTATTAATACCTTAGTTGTGCTCATTCCATTGGGTGGAGGAAGACTAAGAAAGATATTGTCAATTTTTTAAATGTCGTATTAATAAAAATTATAAGACATTTCCTTGAATTTTTGTGTTTAAACTTGAATTACAAGACATAAGTCATAATTATATAATATAATTTACAATAAACTGCCTTAGATAATATAATATAAATACATTAAAAAATAATTAAATAGCCAACGGCTATATTTCAAAAACTAGTCGTTTGGCATGTTTAAAAAATAGTTGTTTGGCCCCCAAACTTTGTTTTAACCCCAAACATTGTATAATTACACTTTTCCCATGTTCTCAACTATAAATACCCCCTCATTCTTTCATTTTTACTCACAAAATCATCAATCTCTCTCTACTCAAATTCTCAATTCAAGTTAAATCATGCATGGTGGTTTCTAGAATTACCCCATTTGTTCGGGAACACTATAATTTGGTAGAAGAAAATGAAGAAACTTACACGATATCGTGCAAGCACTGTGGTTTTGTCTTCACTCGGCGAAAGGTGGAGGGCACAAGCTTTTTAAAGAGGCATATAACCAAGTCTTGTCAAGCACGTCTTCAAGACATTCGTATCTAATATTTTAAGCTTAATTCAAACTTGTGTTATTTTAATTTTATTAGACGTATTAGCTTAATGTTGTAGTTTGTTAAATTAATTTGATGTACTATTAATTTATTATGCAATGTTAGTGCAAGTTTGAAGGCCCGGACCCATTTAGGCCCGCATGCCCGGGCCCATGTGGGCTTATGCCCGTAGGGGCCGGTTCCACCCATATAGCCTGTTTGGCCCGGGCCCGTTTAGCACGGGCCCGCATAGCCCCAGGCCCGCCCGGACCCGTTTGGCATAGCCCACTTGGCCCGTTTGGCCCGGACCCGGCCCATTAGCCACCCTTGAACATATAAGTCATCTTTATTATTCTCTTAAAATATTTAAAAAATTGTATTGCACGAAATAGAACTTACATTAATACTTATTACCCACGTACTATGTACAAATAAGTCAAGGTAAATAATACAAAATTTAGATGACAATATTGACTTTAAAAAAAGGATAAAAACTATCTACTTATTTGTTGTTTTCATAATAAATAATTTTTGTTAGTTGTTTTCACATAGATTAAAAAATTTATTACCTTTTAACATTAATTAAGAATAATATTGATTATATTAATATTTATTATCTCTTCACATAAACATTTCAAACACATATACTCCAACGCTATTTACTTCAAGGACAATGTAGAAAAAATAATTAATTTATTTTTAAAATCTGAAAAATCACTTATTATGAACGGAAGAGTAGATTAATACTCCCTCCGGTCCAAAATAAGTAAATTTTTTACTTGTTTTCACGCATATTAAGAAATTTACCTTTTAACATTAATTATCAATAAAATTGACCATATTAACCTTTACTATCCCACTTAAATACTCCTAACACATATTCCAATACTATTTACTTCAAGAGCAATGTAGAAAAAAATAATAAATTCATTCTTAAATTTCATAAAAATTACTTATTTTGGATCACAGAAAAAAGAGCCAAAAAACCATTTATTTTGGACCGGAGAAAGTACATCGAATTCAACAGTTTTTGTCATTATTTAAAGTTGACGCAGCCTCAAGCCATTGCTTTTCTCAAGAGAATCCTGTTGGCTTTTAATCATTTATTGGCCCTCTTTCAATAACCCCAATATTTTATGCAGAATAAATTACACTTCATTGGTTGTGTTAAATCATAGTAAAGGTCCCCCACCCTGAAAAAGAAATGCAGTGACCAGAAAACAAAGAGAGAAAAGGAATTTAAAAATTATAAAAGAGAATAAATTCGCCGGACTTTTGAAATATCCATTTGCTGTTTTACTTTTTATTTGGTAAACTGGAAAAAGTTTGACATTCTTCCTCTGGTCCGCAATAAGTGTTCGTTTTACTTTTGGCACATTCATTAAAAAAAAATACGATTCTTAGGGGGAAAAAGGAATATTCACTAAATAAATTTTAATTAATTATTACCTAAAATATGTAAAATTGGCAAATTTTAAAAAAATAAAATTAATTTCTGCTTGTATATGAATACTTATTTTAGACCAAAACAAAAAAATTAAATAGCCACCTATTATGGACGGAAGAAAATAGTTCTAAAAGGAGAAGCATATCTATGATTTGAACATTACGTCTCGGGCATTCTAATTTTCTAGGTGCATTTCGTATTTAGAGCCCGTTTGACTTAGCTGATTTAGAGTAGCTGATAAGCATTAGGTGCTGAAAGTACTTTTAAGTGCTAAAACTGATTTAAAAAACAAGCAGTTACGTGTTTGGGTAAAAGTGCTGAAATTAATAATAAGCACCTGAAACTGTTTGATTAAAAAGTGTTGATAAGCTTTTTTTTATGTTAAAATGACTTAAATGACTTTATAACAATTTACACTACTAAAAACGTTATTTTCATCCAAATTTTAGATTCTACCTATTTATCATGTTCTTTTAGTTATAAAAATGAATAGATAACATTTTTTTTTATAAATATAATTTATGTTATAAGTATACAATCATAAATTAGAAGTGGTAGAGTATAAATTAACAAAAGTTAAGGGAAAAAAAAATTTTAAAAATGAACATAACGTTCGTAGAGAAGAAACAAGCACTTAATATGTATTGAAGAATTGGGGTAGAGTAAAACTATACGAAGAGTTTTGTTTCTTAAAGAAGTATTTTAGGGATAAAATAGTAAATATTTTGATCAAACCTAAAGTGCTTATAAGCTGAAATTTGATAAGTCGGGGGAGACCTACTTATGGCTTTTGGCTTATTTTTGATTTATAAGCACTTAACTTATAAGCACTTTTAATTTTACCAAATATGTAAATAACCAAAAAATACTTATAAGCCAGTTTGACCAGCTTATAAGCTAGCCAAACACCCTCTTAATCGTTCAAGACCGTTTTCTTTCAGTTTTCAAAAGACGGTTGCCAATACCAAGGATAAAAAGGATATAATTTTGAAATCAATAAATAAATAAATATGTTCAGCTACTTCATGGCTTCTCCATAACTTTTCTATGAAAGGTATTTTTTTAATTTTAGAATTTGGGTATCATCATATATCTGCAAAAACAAGACTAGTTGGATAACATGTTCATTCGAGTTATAGTGTATCAACTCAGTCCCGCTAATAATATTATCCGTTCTGGGTTTAGACCCGCACGAATTTAAAATGCGTCTTTAGAGTTTAAGGTTTGTTAACTTATATATCTAGCATTTCTTTTATTTTTTGCCGATGTGGAACTCCGTCAAAAGTCTAAGGTGTTACATATAGCTTGTTTGGCCAAGTTTTTTTCTTGGCCGAAAGTGCCTTTTTTTTTTTCAAAGTTGAAGTGTTTGGCCAAACTTTTTGAAGGAAGAAAAGTGTTTCTCAGTAGAAGCAGAAGCAATTTATGAGGAGCAGAAAAAAGTAATTTCTCCCCAAAAATACTTTTTTGAAAAGCACTTTTCAGAAAAATACACTTAGAAGTGGGAGTGTACATTCGATTTATCGATTCGATTTTGACCCTTATCGATACTTACTTATTGATTATCGATTTGTACATATGCTTATCGTTATTGTTTCAATAAGGTTTCGATTATTTCGATTCGATTTATCGATTTTTGAGGCTTATCGATTCGGTTATCGATTACACAAATAAGAAAATTTGCGGGATTCCACGGAAAGTATATCGCTATAAACACGCCTAACTAATATGGACAAAAAGAAGCTAAGATAAGACGTACACCGTTTATAACATAAAAATTGTGTCAACAAGCACATGCAACGAAACTAAAGTAAGGGATCAAATGTATGCCACCAACACTCCAACGGTATAAAAAAATAATTTTATTTTATCATCTTCCCTTTATTATTATTTAAGAATTTTATTTTATCATTTACCCTACCTTTTTATATAATAAGTTTATTCTGTATCATTTTTCTTTATAATATTGCAAATTTATTCTTCATATTGCTGGTGCATGATTTCATGTAACAACGGTAAACGATACAGTCTATCCAAACATTATATTCATCAAACGATACAGTACAGTACAGTACAATACAATACATTACAAAACGACGTGTAACAATCATCCAAACAAGTTGTAAAGATAGCTAAAAATCCAACAGTGAGTAAGGTTGTAATCTGGGTCTGGCCCGGGCCTAAATGGGCCGGGCCAAACGGTCCGGGGCACTGGCAGGCTGGGCTCAAGCGATCCCGGGCTTAGCGGTCATGGAGGGTGGAACCAGCCCACTGTGGGCCTAAGCCCACATGGGCCCGGGCTAGATGGGTTCGGGCCCTAAGTGTTCTGGGCTATTTATTTTTTTTGATTTTTTTTTTATCTAACGCAATTTCTTGTAAATTATATTATATAATTGTGACTTAAATCTTCTAATTCAAATTTAAACACAAAAATATTGTAAAGAAATATTCAAGGAAATGTCTTATAATTTTTATTATTACGACATTAAAAAAAATAGCAATATATTTCTTAGTTTTCCTCCCCCAATGGAATGACCACAACAAGGTGCTAATACCACCATTAAAGGGAAAAAAAACTAATGAAGATGTGCCAAAATACAAGTTACATATTAATCTACATATTATCTCTAACAAATTTCATAAATCCTTCAAGGTTCGGAGGAATTTCTGTTGGTGGTGGCGAAAAAGAAGCTTGTTCATCACCGCTTTCGGGCGAAGCAGCATCCTCCGCATGTAGCAACATGAAATTGTTCTAAAAAATCTACAAGAATTTTAACATCAGTTCAATCTTGATTTGTAAGGTGCTCATCATCATCATCACCACCAACGCGAGTATTAAACGTTGCGTTTATTGGGTTTCTATATTCATATGCAACAACTAAACTTTCATACATGTAATTCCATCTAGTCGGACAAGGTTTAGGAACCTTTCTTTCTCTAAGGCCAAATTCATCACATTTTTTAAAATATTCTCTAAGTTTACTTCTATGGTTTGAATAAAAAAGCCAATGAAGAGCCATTTTAACCTTTTCAGCTTCAACATTTAAAATTTTCATACCATCACCGACGATTAATGGTGACAAATACAGCTAACATGAAAAATATTACTAAATGCAGGATTTAGTGTAGTTGTAAGCAATCCCATAGCATTAGTGTTACTAGAAGCATTATCCATTAAAACTGACATTATTTTATCTCTAATGCAAAAATATCTACAAATATCTGCATCTGTGTTAGCAATAAACTTACATGTGTGACGTGAATTAATTATTCTATAAGCAATAATGCGCTTTTGCATTATCCATTCCTCATCAATCCAATGAGTGGTAACAGTAAGATAATCACAGTCATTACCATTTCTACCAAGATCAGTAGTAATATAAACGCGACAATTTATATGAGTAAATAAATAGCACAAATATTGTTCATATTCATGTTTATATTTATAAATATTGAAGACTTGAATACTTCAGTTCACCAACTTCACAATTTTTCACAAATTGCAATAATAAAGTAAGCAATTATTGAATCTTGACTAAGGAGTTTGGTATTCTCTCTGGCTTTGCTCTCGGCGCAGGTTATGCTAACCTGCACCGACTTTGGTAGCCATGGCTAAGAAGAGAGGTCGGCCTTTCAAAAATCCTCCATTAGTTACTATCGGAAATTCTGCAAGTGCAACTGTCATAGCTGAGACAATTGAGTGTCGGAATTCTCAAAAAATTGCTACACCAATTGGACCGTCATTCATGAATAAAACACCAAAAGTGGGGAGTAATAGCGCACGTGCAGGAGCATCGAAGAAACTGAATCTAAGTCCATTAATTAATCAAGGAAGCTCAAATGAGGAGAAATTGACAAATCATGAGAACATATCAAGTACAGTTCCAATAGAGACTAGCCAGACTCTAATTGAACCAATTGCAGAGGAGAAGGTGAATTCAATAGAAAAACCTTAGGTGAAGCTATTTGCTGGAAACAGATTTGCAGAGAATGGTATGAATTTAACCTATATTGCTCCAGAAGTAGTAGAAGGTCAATATGTGGTAAATTTAAATAAAGAGGAGATTGAGAATGAAACGGAAAAATGGAAGAAAGCTTTGATTGTATATGTCATAGGGGAAACACCAGGTTATAACCAGATGCATCGATACATTTCGCAACAATGGAATAATGTAGCAGAGCTAGATCTATATTTGCATGAAGATGGCTATTATGTAGTCAAATTTCTGAATCTAGATGATTTGCGTGAAATTCTATATGGAGGTCCTTATACCATTAATAGTAAGCATATGATTCTTAAACAATGGTCATCTGAATTTGATTTCAATGCTGAATTCTTAACTGAGATCCTGTTATGGGTAAAATTCCCAAAGCTGCCGATGAATTGCTGGGGAATGAATTCACTCAGCAGGATGGATAGTGTTTTAGGTAATCCTCTATTTGTAGATCAATGTACTGCCAAACATACTAGAGTTTCCTATGCTCGTATTTTGATAGAGGTAAATGTTACGAAGAAGCTTCCCACTGAGATTACGGTAAATGACCCTTCTGGTAGAAAATTTCAGCAGGCTATTGAATTTGAATGGAAACCAGAATACCTTTTAGAGTGTTTAAAGATTGGACATGGTTGTGTGAGGCAGAAACAAATAGGGAAACCATTGCATAACCAAAAGAACAAAAAGTCTAGGCTAGTTCCTACATGGGTTCCTAAAAACAAAGAGCATCAAACAAAGATAGATATAAGGCTGGAACATAATGAAGAGATGGATAATAATGCCAAAGGGAAGAGTGTTATACAATCATCAGATGAAAATGGGGAAGGAGGTTGGACACAAGTTAGAACAAGAGGATCAAACTTAGGTGCCAAGGCAATAACAACACCAATTCACTTTGATCCTGAGAATATCACAATAGAGAATGGTTTCCAAATGCTACCTGAAGAGGGACAGGGAATGATGAGAACAAAGCCTCCTGACTTAGGGGGAATCACAAGAATATCACAATGACTTGGCTCTTTTGGAATATTAGGGGAATAAATAAGAGGTACAAGCAGAAGGAACTAAAATTGTACCTTAAAAGAGAATCATATAAAGTTAGCTGCTATTATTGAATCTAGAGTTAAACAAAATAAGGCATGTTGAGTTACCCCAAAATGGGAAATAATCTCAAACTACAAGGAAGCAAGGAATGGAAGAATTTGGATTACCTGGGATCCTAAATGGTATGACTTACAGATGGTTCAAGAAGATGCTCAATGTCTTCAGAATGGAATCAAATGTATGCTCACAGTCATATATGGTTACAACACAGTTGAACAGAGGAAAGAACTTTGGGATGGTATTCAAAAAATTGCTCCTAGAAGCAAAGAACCTTGGCTTCTTTGTGGTGATTTCAATGTTGTACTCTATCCACAAGACAGACAAGGTTCTCCAATTACTTTGACAGAAATGCGGGATTTTTCTACTTGCTGCAATAGTTTACTGTTAAATGAAATTCCTTGGAGAGGTGAATATTACACTTGGACAAATAAACAGAAGGGAGCTGACAGGGTATGTAGCAGAATAGATAGGGCAATTGCAAATGATGAATGGATGGTGCAATATAAACATTTGACTGCAGAGTTTGGAGATCCTTTTATTTCTGATCATGCACCCATACTGATTCCATTCATAGATCCTAAGAGCAACATCAAAATACCTTTTAGATTCTTCAATGTTTGGACTGAACATAGAAGTTTCAAAAAGATAGTGGAAGATGGATGGAAAAGTAGGGAGACAAGTGGGAAGATGAAGAATGTATGGCTTAACTTGAAACATCTTAAGTCAGCTTTCAAAATGCTGAATAATGAAGAGTTCAAGGGGCTTAATGAGAAGATTACAAAGGCCATAGATACACTAAAGGAGCTGCAGAAAGAAATGCAGCAAAACTACTCAGATACTTTGGCTGAACAAGAGAAGCATTGCCTACAACAACTGGAGAAATGGTCTATGATAGAAGAAATTGTGATTCAACAAAAATCCAGAGCTACATGGATTAAGTTGGGAGACTCAAACACAAGGTATTTTACAGCAGTGATGAAAGAGAAACAACATCAGAAGCAGATTATGGAGATTACATCCTTATCAGGTATGAAGTTAAAGGATCCTAACGCTATCAAGGAGGAGTTTACAACTTTTATAAGTCGTTGATGGGATCAGCAGCTACTTCACTTCCTGGTGTTAACATGATGGTGATGAGGAATTGACCTCGACTGTCTCACTACCAACAGACTGAACTATGTGCTAATGTTACAAATGATGAAATCTATGAAGCTCTTAAGTCAATTGGTGATCATAAAGCCCCCGGGATAGATGGATATAATGCTAGCTTCTTCAAGCAAGCATGACCAATCATAAAAAATGAGGTATGTGATGCTATTAAGGAATTTTTCAATACTGGTACTATGTTCAAAGCTCTCAATTTCACAACATTGACCCTGCTCCCAAAGATTCCAAATCCAAGTACTGTGAAGGACTATCGTCCTATTGCCTGTTGTAAAATGATGTACAAATTAATTGCAAAAGTACTGGCTGGGAGACTGCAAAGGGTTATGAGTTCTATTATCTTTGAAGCTCAGGCATGCTTCATACCAGGGAGAAGAATTGTGGACAACATCATTCTTGCACATGAATTGGTAAAGTCTTACAGTAGAAAACACATCTCTCCTAGATGCATGATTAAAGTTGATTTACAAAAGGCATACGACTCTGTAGAATGTTGTTATCTGGAACAAGTTTTGGAAGGTCTGAATTTTCCAACAAAGGTTACCAAATGGTTGATGGCTTGTGTGACCACAGTTAATTATACCATACTTATGAATGGTGAATCCTTAGAGCCATTCAATGCTTCTAAAGGCCTAAGGCAAGGATACCCCATATCTCCTTTCTTATTTGCTATTGCGATGGAATATTTGAGTAGACTATTAAATGAGTTACACTTGGACAAAAAATTCAAGTATCATCCTAGGTGTAGTAAGCTGCACATAACTCATTTAAGTTATGCTGATGATTTGTTGTTGTTTACAAAAGGAGATACCTATTCAACCCAGAGATTACAGGACCGTTTCACTAACTTCTCAAATGCATTTGGATTACAAGCAAATTTGAGTAAAAGTGCTATATACTATGGTGGAATGGACAGGGGTACCATTGATGCAATCTGCCAGACTATGGGTTATTCTCAAGGTCAATTGCCATTTAAATACCTGGGAATACCTCTGGACACAAAGAAGTTGAATATGGTGCAATGACAACCACTCATTGCCAAGATAGTAGCAAAGATCACATCCTGAACAACTAAAAAATTGTCTTATGCTGGAAGGGTGCAGTTGATACAAACGGTATTATTTGGTATTAAGTCTTATCGGGCTAAAATCTTCTTATTACCAGTCAAAGTGATTAAGTTGATTGAGGCTCACTGCAGAAGTTACATGTGGTCTGGTGGTAATGAAATCACACAAAAAAACCTCATTGCTTGGGAGAAAGTATGCTTACCCAAGACAGTATGAGGAATCAATCTATGTAATCTGCACATCTGGAACACAACTGCTATTGGCAAGACCTTTTGGGATCTCTCTCACAAGCAAGATAAACTATGGATTAAGTGGATTCATAGTGTGTACATCAAAGACCAGTGTATATATACTATGTCTATCCCTACAAATGCAAGCTGGATGGTGAGGAAGATATTGGAGGCAAGGGTGATCACAAGTCAAATGTACAGACCTTTAGAGGACAAGAAAAGCATCATAAAACAGATTTATCATCAATTGGTCCAACTTGTGCCCAAAACTACCTGGAGAAACCTTATGTGTTCTATACTGCCAGACCTAAAGCAATAGTTAGAATGTGGTTGCAATGCCAAGGGAGATTACTTACTGTGGACAGTCGCAAAAAAATGAATGATTCTTGTGTGTTATGTCAAAATAACCTGGAAACAAAGAATCACATATTTGCTGAGTGTACCTACGCTAGAAGATTATGGTGTATACTGATGCAATGGGTTAAGTTTCAATATATGGCCAAGGCAACATGGGAGCAGCAACTACAATTCATTTGCCAACATTCAAAAGGGAAATCAACTATAACAAAATTGATCAAGATGATGTATGCAGAGTACACACATGCCTTGTGGAAGGAGAGAAATCAGAGAATTTTTCAAGACAAACAAAGATCACACAAGCTTGGCAAGAGAAATAGCTTGCATATGTAATTGCAGGGCTACTGAGAATGTAAATATTCTAGTACAAAAGTTGTATTTCTAGCTTAGTTTCATATGATAGGATAGTAGAGTCTGGCGGGTTACTTGTTTGTTCTTGTATTCAGCTAGCTGGGAGTAGCTATGTTATACTTTGTAATGCCTTCACTTTTTGGTGATTAATAAAAATGTTTAATTACCAAAAAAAAAGTAAGCAATTATAGAAGAAAATTAGAGAGAGATTGAAAAATGAAAGAATGAGGGGGTATTATAGTTGAGAATAGGAAAAAAGTGTAATTATAAAAAGTTTGGGGGCCAAATGGCTAATTTTTTAAAAGCCAACGACTAGTTTTTAAACTTCTAACCGTTGGTCAATTTTTATTTTTTATTTTTTAAATTTTTTAAATAAAAATAGCCGTTGGGCCCGATTGAACCGGCCCAGGCCCGCCAGTCGATCCCGGGCTAAACGGTCTCGCGGTTCCTCCATGCAAGACCGGCCCATATGGGCGTCTGGTATCGCTTGGGTCCAGACCACCATGGGCCAGCCCTTTTAGCCCAAAGCCCATGTGGGTCACAGACCTGGGCGGTCCCGGGCTGGGCCCGGACCACATGACAGCTTTAACAGTGAGTCATGACGTAAACAAGTCCAATTTAATTACTGTTTCTTCACTATTTCCCTGTGAACTTCAAGAAAAAGATTTAGGTCAACTTAAGTTAAGATTAACTAGAAAAAGGTTAATTTATATTGGACTAATGACATAAATGATCATGTAAGATAAGCACGTTGAATTTCGAAGAACATATTAGTTTAAGTTTTTTTGTGAAAAAAAATCATTTAAAGTTCTTTGAAAAAAGCATTTCCGATGGAGAATAGCAAAGAGGCGGTTGAAAAATCTTGTTTCACTTACAAAATACTCCATCTTTTTTCACATTCTATTTTTCCTTCAATTCTCCCAGAAAACTTTTCTAAATATTGTGCAGAACAAATAGCAAAAAAAATCAAGAAATCAACATTTCTTTAGGAAAAAGGAATTGTCTATCGTTTAATGCATTTAATTCGCAGCAAACTTTTTTACGACATTTATAACTTTTCCCGATTACTTTTGGTATTGTTATTCCACTACCAAAGGTGGAAAGGGTATTATAGAATAAGGGTATATTTGGCTTTTTAGTATATCTTATCGATAAACCGATAACTGAAGAGGACAAAATCGAAATCGAAATCGATAAGGAAAATTTCGAAATCGAAATCGATAAATCAAAAAACCGATATCGATAAACCGATAACTGAAGAGGACAAAATCGAAATCGAAATCGATAAGGAAAATTTCGAAATCGAAATCGATAAATCAAAAAACCGATATCGATAAACCGATTCTATGCACACCCTAGTTAGAAACACTTTTTAAAAGCTAGGCCAAACACTAATTGTTTCTCAAAAGTACTTGTCAAATTGATTAGTCAAACACAAACTAATTTTCACCAAAAATATTTTTTTGAAAAGTACTTTTGAAATAAACACTTATCAAAATAAGCAGATTTTAGAAGATTGGCCAACCAGCCTGTAACGTTCTCAAGTTTAACTCTGCAAAAGAAAAGAAGCCACGAGACCAGTGGTTGCGAATTATATAGAGAAACCAACCAGGAAAAAGACTACCTTCAAGAAGCAAAGAGATCTGTTCCCACTAATAATACAAAATGAAGTTGGGAAAAATTCCTCGCAGGCTTCAAAAATATCTTCAGCAATAAGTATTGCACTAAACCAATCCTCAAAAAATTATTGTTTCCTTCCTCTCCCCTTCTTAGGTGCCTGTGCCTCCATTTGTTCTTTGCCACCCACTTCTGATATATCGGCTGCAATAAAAAAAAATGCAGAGCATTACGACGACAGGAGCATCGCGAGATTCAACTATGCAGTATCAAATAGAACTGCTCACGAACCCATACGCCCAAAGATAGAATCATGTGAGGAAACTATGCAGCTATACGAGTTTCAAGAAGACGGACTCAACAACATTTAAGATCAGACTATCATTGAATGTTACTTGTATAATACAAACAAGGTTTAAGATCAGATTATCATTGATACTTCCAGCTATGCAAGTATCAACAAGACGGACTCAACAAGATTTAACATCAGATTATTATTGAATGTTACTTGTACAATACAAACAAGGTACTTGAGAGGAAAGTTTGATAGTGTAATACCATCTGGACCACGAGCCATCAAGGTGAAAAAAATGTTGTTAAGTTTCTCCATCTTCTTGGCATCCTGGGCTTGGTCAGTCTTGAACTTGATACACTAGAAAGAAAATTCAAAATACAAACCATTAGAACAAGGCAACCCATATGGAAAATTTCTTGACTAGCTTCCACCAAGCATGGGATACATTTATGAGATACCAAATGCATAGAAGGGAAATATAACACAAAGGAGCTGCAAATGTAATGCAAAGACATTTGCACAAAAGGAGCACAAACATTTGCACTAAATAGTAATGCAAAGACAGAACAACAACTTTATCCAACACCACGAAAGAAACAGCAATGTGAGACATCTCCACCCTGCGGCAGAGCTAAAGGTAAGGAAGGGGATTCAATTGAATCCTCTTTGTTCGAAAATATACAGAACATATTTGAGTGTAAATGAACTGCTGAATCTCCTTAAACATAAGGGAGGCTTCTAGATAATGCATTTGTTTGAATCTCCTTTGTTAAAATTCCTGGCTCTGCTCTGTCTCCACCCGAAACTTCCAAGTCCAGGCCATCACTATTTGTATCCTATGAAAGACGAGAATATCTGAGAAATACAGTGATCCAGGTGTACTAGATACGAGTTCCTAAATTCTTAGCCAAATCTCTGGTACAGGACCAAGTGCCTATGTATGTGTGTGTCGTCCATGTATTAGAATCATAGCAGCGTTTTAAATTTTCAGTTAACTCTCTGATCAATGACCACTTTGCTATCAGAATTTTATAAGCCAGCTAGCACATTTCAAACCAAAATGGCACACATCTAAATTAGGATTATTCTCCATAATTTTCCATGAGATGTAATTATATAACTTAAGAATTTGGGTATCATCAAAGCTTCTGACAGAATGTTCAGTCACCCAAGTAAGTTGCCAAAAGCAGAGGTATGTTCTAATCAAACATAGATAACTAAAAGAAATAAGGTTAACCAAAAGCTAGATAATAAGAGAGAAGTCAAAAAAATGAAAAGGGAAGAAGGAAAATGAGGACACCCCAGCTCTTTGACACAATGGCAAAGGTTGCACAGTGCGGGATGTGTGGTAGGCTCATGTCACTAGTTCGAATCCTGCTTTGAACTAAGCTTGATATTCAAGTGGAGAAGGGTAAAGGGAGGGACCCATTATCCATCGAGTTTCTAAGCTGGAAACAACAGATTTCTCGGTTATTAAGAAAAAGAATCATAGTAAGAGTTGAACCATACCAGAGTATGAGAGAAAGAAAAAGCATGGCAGGTACAGTAGCAAAGATCTTAATGTGCCCTCTGCTGAAGTTTATGCAGATATATTAAGCATAGAGAGATTTCCAGCAAAATATTTGGGCAATCATAAAGTTGTGATTAGAGAATAAAAAAACTTTGGTAGCCATTTTTTTGTTGATGCATTTCACTGACGGCATCACGAAGATGCAAATACTACAAAAGATTTTGCTAGGCCATATATGCACCGTCTCCTGGTAAGCTTCACAGAAATAAGCTTAGAAGTCATTCCCTGGTAATCCAACGGAGCAAAAGGTAATTCATAGGTCACCTGAAAAAACAGATCTCCCTGTCTGTCCCTACCATTTGACTCCACAGGTAATCCCCCTTCCCTTCTCCCCGCCTAAAGAAGTTAAACTTTTTTGTTTCTTTGACTTGCTACAACTTTCAGAATTTTCCTTCTGGCCTTTACCAGAAGAATCAACTTCGAACATCCAAACAAAAGCATGTATATGATAAGCTTTAAAAGAAGAAAGAGAAAGGTCCATGTTACTTTAAATAAAACGGAATGTGGTCTGCATATGATACTATCCATTTTTAATAACAGTAAAAAATATTATCTGGGTATGAATTTTGGGTTTAGTCTGTCCTTGATACTCTCAAATTTCCGTCTGCCAAACAAAACTAATCTTCAGGGATAGCAAATGACTTCACTTTTTAGACCATAACAGCTTTTCCCAAAACACTGTCTAATTGTTGACGTCATTGCATAAAATTGTGTTCTTACTTAGGTGTTAAACTAGCTGGTTCCACAATGCTTGGTCATAAAGGAAAGGAAAGATTATCTTTATACATCCTACTTAATCATTTCTTTTACATAAAATTGTGTTCTTACTTAGGTGTTAAACTAGCTGGTTCCACAATGCTTGGTCATAAAGGAAAGGAAAGATTATCTTTATACATCCTACTTAATCATTTCTTTTACATAAAATTGTGTTCTTACTTAGGTGTTAAACTAGCTGGTTCCACAATGCTTGGTCATAAAGGAAAGGAAATATTATCTTTAAACATCCTACTTAGTCATTTCTTTTACATAATCCGTTTTTAGAAGGATTTCCATTTACTTCCCAATTAAGCAGTGTTCTCATCTCATTTTGTCTTTTTAACTCCTTCCCAACATTGATTCTCTTCGGAGTTCTATCTTGTCAATGTTACAGCTATACGAATTTTAACATCCGAGATAATAACCCTAAAGTATTGCCATAAAGTATGATCGATTTCACAATAATATGCATTATTAAAAGCACGAAGCACCAATGCAAAAAGTTGAACGACTTTTTGACCCTCTGTAAGTGCATTCCAAGTTGGATAAAATTGTAATTACAATTATTATCTACTCTGTTATTATAAAAGCAGCCTTCAAAAACTAAATAATACATTCACATAGATAATTCTATAGTGGATAAGATTGTAAAGGACCTTGCCTGACATTCAGATTTTTACTTAAACTTAACTGCTAAAGTTAACCATTTAAGTTTGTTTTAACAAGGATTCTTATCCTGGGAGCAATAGCTCTCCAAATAATTGTAGGGCTTTTCCTCAAGACAAGCATGTCTTATTTGATAACTCTCTTGGTCGAAATTCGAATAAAAATTTTGAGCCTCATCAAGTATATGCAACCAAATAGTTTGTTGGGGCCTTCCCCAAATATGACCATCTTCACTAGGCACAAAAGGAACATATGTATGCTTGCTCAATATTACACCATTTGTCTCAATATGACAAAAAGCACCTTCAATTGCATCAATTCCATTCCACAAATATGAAAAAGGTGGGTTTGATCATCAAAACTTAAGACAGGCTAATTTGTGCTTCTTTACAAAAACCAGTGTTATCAAAGGCGAAAAGCGCAAAAAAGCTCTAAGGTCCGTTGGGGCTTTAAGCGCAAATAAAGCGTGAGCTTAAATTAAAAAAGGCGCAATTGGAGAAAAAGTAAAAAATATGTATATGTAGTCCACGACTAATAATTATAAGCATGAATAACAAATTTATGGACAAAGATATTGGAAAAAAATTACGATAAAGTGAAATATCAATTGTTTAATGTCGCCTTCATGATTACACTCATTGGCAAGGAATAGTATGTGTTAGAGCTTTGCGATACTAAAGCGCCCACAAAGCGAGGCAAAGTGCTCAACATGTTTTGAGCCTCGCTTAAGGGCTTAAGCGCGCTTTAACACACACCCCGATACGATTCAAGAGAGAACAACAACAAAAGGAATCCAAACAGTAGCACTAGATTGCAATGCAAATATAGAAACAGCATTAGTAGAAATAATTGAGATTCAATTCAGCATTCATTGAATGCACAAGCAATGAACAAAAAATAGCAAAAATCGTAGCTTAAAAAAAGGAATATTTACCTCTTTATCATCAGTGACCTTGAGAACCAATTTACCCTCAGCATGTCTGTATTTCATCACATAGCGAGTCTACGGAAAAAAACACCAAATTCACTTACTATCATCAATCAATTTTATACATGATTAAAAATAACAAATTAAAGGATATATAAAACGGAGTAGTGGAAAATTAGAAGATTACTTTCTCGGGATCGGCGCGAAACAACTGTACGGATCTCTCTACAAAATCATCCCACGACGTTATATACACCATTCTTTCTCTCCCTTTCTACGTATCTGATTTTAACTGCAAATCAAGCGTCTCTCTCTCTCGTTCAAATTCAATGGCCGCCGAGGTTTTCCGATTTTGCTGGTCAGCGGGTTTTTGTTCTGATGTTTCAAAAGACTTGATTTGGTATTTTTGGAGTCGCTGAGCACAGGGAATGGGGATTTCAGTGGGCCTGAAAAAATCGCGACCCGACCCGGATCGGCATGTTCTGACCCGTTCCAAAGACGTTGCTTGTGTAATAATAACACGGACTAGTCAGTTTTCGGACAGGTCATTCAAAAATAACCAGCATTTGCCAAGTCATTGAAATATAGTCACTATTTTGCTGCAACAGAGACCGATCCAGCATAATATATGGAGTTTGGTGCACATGTGTATGAACTTCTAGCCAGAGGCGGAGGGAGAATATAACCTACGGGTTCGGCCGAACCCAGTAGTTTTAGTGCAAACTAAGTATTTGTCTTAAGAATTTTATTGAATATGCACAAATTATTAGTTTAGAACCCAGTAACTTCAAAGAATAAAAATTCCGAACTCATAAGTTTCAAATCCTGGCTCCGCCTCTGCTTCCAGCTTATTATGCTGGAACTCCAACACGCGGAAAGTTCCAGCATAATATACTGGAGATTCGAACACTTGTGTATGAACTTCCAACATATTATACTGGACCGGTATACTTTGCTGGAACTCGAGTATATTATGCTGGAGTTCTAGTATACTTATGCTGGAACTCCATTATATTATGCTGGAGTTCCAGTATACTTATGCTGGAACTCTAGTATAAATTTTTTGAATTTTGAACAGTATTTTCGTTCAGATTTATCTTTACATGAAAAATGGCTAAATTTCGATTACTTTGGAAAGTGTGGCTATTTTTGGATGACCACTTGTAAATCTGACTATTTTTGAATTTCTCACGTTGCTTCGGTTTTCATAAGTTATCTTAACATAAATAGCTGTTCGGATTATTTTTTTTAGCCGATATGCACTGATTATATATAGTTATACACATATTTTATGACTTTCAATTATTTTTAATTTAAGTGATTGCATAGGCAACTATTTCAGTAAATTCTTTCTTTTTATGATCAGCCTTTCAAGCATGTTCAGTATATGTTTTGACCCTCCATTAATTCAAATTGCGTCAAGAAGTGTTATTTTAGGAGATAAAATGCTCTCTATTAACTGTAATTTTCATGACAAGTTTTGCAATTTGAAACGATTTCCGACATATGAATATGTGACGTCAATCGTTTATAAGCACTTCTCCTAAATTTATGTAGGTTAAAATACTATACACCAATAATAAAAGTTAGTAACGGTAATCTATCTATATTATATTAAAAAGATAGTCGTTTGCAATATGATTAAGCCAAGTGGCAAGCTAAAATAAAGTCATTTGACAACTTTAAGACAACATAAAAAAATTGAATTATAAATGGAAATATATTTAATGCAAGTAGTAGTCCATGATTTTCTATAAGTTGAATTTCATTCTTTAATTAATTAAAGCCAATTTAAACTAAAAATGTTTTTTTTTTGAGAATCTGTTGGACGTACACAAAGAGGGATGCAATTTTCATTAAGCAAACAAATATATTATAACTATAGGTATCTTTACTTAAATTTGTGTATAATTCAGTTATGGTAGGTATCCTTTTTTGAGAAAGAATAAATTAAAATTTTATTTTGTAGCTTACACATTAATTTTAAGTTGAAATAATAATTTTATATTTAGTACAAGCTTTGTATCTTACCTTATTTGCGAACAATATACATTAATATAGGTATCATATACATTACTATAAGTATTTTAAATTAAATTTTGTGTATAATGTTGTTATGGTAGATATTATTTTTAAGAAAGAATTAATTAAATAAATATTTTGTATCTTACATCTATATTATATTAAAGGAAATAGACTAAAAAAATTTAAGAAAAAATTAATTAAACTAAAAATGTTCTCTTTTTAATGACCAAAGTAGATACTTTTGGACGTATGCAAAAAAAGTACGCAAATGTCATTAAGCAAACCAATATACTATAACTATAGGTATATATAATATAGATTTGTGTAGAATTCAATTATGGTAAGTATGAGGGCCTGGATGAGTATGAGGGACGCGTCTAGTATGTGGTCCATGACTGCGGATTGCATTAGGGTAGCTGCTAGAGAGGTCTTAGGGGTCACGAAGGGTTCTCCAGGGGTGCATAAAGGGGACTGGTGGTGGAATGGAGAGGTTCAAGGTAAAGTGGAAGCTAAGAAAGGTGCTTATTTGAAGCTAGTAGAGAATACAAACGAGGAGGAAAAAAGGACGTATCAGGAGTGTTACATAAAGGCAAAGAAAGAGGCAAAGTTAGCAGTTATGACAGCTAAGAATGCAACATTTGCTCGTTTGTACGAGGAGCTCGAGGGCAAAGGTGGGGACAAAAGGTTTTTTCGGTTGGCCAAGGTGAGGGAGAGGAAAACCCGTGACTTAGACCAAGTCAAGTGCATAAGGACGAGGATGGTAAAGTGTTGATGGACGAGGCACTCATTATGAGAAGATGGCTGACATTCTTCCATAAATTGTTGAATGAGGAGGGGGATAGATGCATTGTGCTGGGTGAGTTGGAGCACTCCGAGAGTCAGCAGGATTTTGGGTACTGTAGGCGGATTACGGTAGAGGAGGTGGAAGGAGCGATGGGTAGGATGTGCAGGGGCAGAGCAACGGGGCCAGACGAAATCCCGGTAGAATTATGGAAGAGTGCGGGACGAGCCAGGTTTGGAGTGGCTCACTAGGTTGTTTAATGTTATTTTTAAGGCAAAGAAGATGCCCGAGGAATGGAGGTGGAGTACGATGGTTCCGATTTACAAGAACAAGGGTGATATCCAAAATTGCAACAATTATAGAGGTATCAAGTTATTGAGTCACACTATGAAGGTTTGGGAGAGAGTGGTGGAGGTCAGGGTGAGGAAGTGTGTGTCTATTTTCGAGAATCAGTTTGGATTCATGCCGGGGTGTTCGACTACGGAAGCAATTCATTTGGTAAGGAGATTAGTGGAGCAGTACTAGGAAAGGAAGAAGGATTTACATATCGTGTTTATTGACCTTGAGAAGGCATATGATAGAGGTGTTTGAAGGTTAGCGGAATTTCGGTAGCGTACATTAGGGTGATTAAGAATATGTATGATGATGCTAAGACTCGGGTAAGGACTGTAGGTGGTGACTCGGACCTTTTCCCTATGGTGATGGGGTTGCACCAGGGATCGACTCTTAGCCCATTTTTATTTGCCTTGGCGATGGATGTACTGTCGCGTCACATCCAAGGGGATGTGCCTTGGTGCATGTTATTTGCCGATGGTATAGTGTTGATTGACGAGACGCGTAGCGGAGTTAACGCGAGGTTGGAGGTTTGGAGACAAACCTTGGAGTCTAAGGGTTTTAAACTGAGTAGAGCCAAGACAGAATACTAGGAGTGCAAATTCAGTGAGACCCATGATGCAGACGTAGAGGTTAAGCTTGATGCTCAAGTTATCCCCAAGAGAGCGAGTTTTAAGTATCTCGGGTCCATTGTCCAGGGTAACGGGGAGATTGACGAAGATGTCACACCTTGCATCAGAGCAGGATGGATGAAGTGGAGGCTCGCTTACAGTGTTCCATGTGATAAGAAGGTGCCGTTAGGACTTAAGGGTAAGTTTTATCGAGTAGTAGTTCGACCCGCTATGTTGTATGGGGATGAGTGTTGGCCAGTCAAGAACTCCCACGTGCAGAAGATGAGAGTAGCAGAGATGAGGATGTTGAGATGGATGTGTGGGTATACCAGGCGAGATAGAATTAAGAATGAAGCTATCCGTAACGGAGTGGGAGTAGCCTCCGTGGAGAACAAGATGCGGGAGTCGCGGCTGAGATGGTTCGGACATGTTAGGAGAAGAAGCATTGATTCCCCTGTCAGGAGGTGCGAGAGGTTGGCCATGGAGAGTTTGAGAAGGGGTCGAGGTAGACCTAAGAAGTACTGGGGATAAGTGATTAGGCAGGACCTGGTGCTGCTTCAGCTCACTGAGGACATGACACTTGATAGGAGGGTGTGGAGGTCGAGGATTAAGGTAGAGGGTTAGTAGGTAGTTTATAGTGCTCAATGATAGGCTTAGTAGCATGCATTTCCCTTCACATTCTTTTATTTTTATTATGGTATGTGGTTTTGTTCGCCTCAGGTATTGTATTCTGTGCTGCTATTATTGGATAGTGTTTTTATTTCTTTTTTCTTTTTTTTTTCTTTTTTCTTTTTTTTCTTTCTTGCTTCCTTCTCCTTCTTCTTACCCTTTCTGAGCCGAGGGTCTATTGGAAACAACCTCTCTACCGGCATTAGATAGGGATAAGGTCTGCGTACAGACTACCCTCCCCAGACCCCACATGTTGGGATCAAACTGGGTTGGTTGGTTGTTGTTGTTGTTGTAAACAAATATATTATAACTATAGGTATCTTTAATTAAATTTGTGTATAATTCAGTTATGGTAGGTATCTTTTTTTGAAAAAGAATCAATTAAAAATTCGTTTTGTATCTTACATATTAATTTTAAGTTGAAATAATAATTCTATATTTAGTACAAGTTTTTTATCTGACCTTATTTGCGAACAATATACATTAATATAGGTATCATATACATCACTATATGTATTTAATTAAATTTTGTGTGTAATTTAGTTATGGTATATATTCTTTTTTAAGAAAGAATTAATTAAATAAATATTTTGTATATTACATCTATATTTTGTATCTTACAAAAAAGAAACGTTGAAACCTTTTGAAGATCCTTATAAATTGATTTACTACTATAGTCTTTCCTTAGAAATCTTTATTTAAGCAACTTTTATTTAGGTTTGGCTTTTCTACATTACTTAGGGTTTAGCTTCCATACAAACTTCTGCAAAGTATGGCTCCAAACTATAACTATATCAGCGAAATATCAATGTCCAAAATGAGTTGGAATTTGAAAGTTCGTGTTGTTAGATTGTGGCATGTTCCAGACCGCGAGAAACCAGAAAATTCTAATTCAATTGAATTAATTATTCAGGATGAAAATGTGCATACTCTTTTACATGTTGCCATTTTTTTTGAGTTGTGATGTATTTTCTTCAACTTATGCGTTTTACTAACTTAAATTTCTTTTCACATTTTTTGTTTTAGGGAGATCGAATTCATGCAACTATTGGAATAGTTGTTATGTGTATTTTCAAAACAAAAATACATGAAATGGGATTGTATGTTATTAAAAGCTTTGTGGTTGGACCAAACAATTTGAAAATTAAGACCAACAAACATAAATTGAAACTGACATTTTCTCATAGGACGAGTGCAAATGAATTTAGTGATCCACAGTTTAGTTTGAAATGTAGTGTACAAAGAAGTTTTCCGTAATTTAATTTAATATATTATTAAATGAATTTTCATTTAATTATTGTGTATTGTTATTGTCTTCTGATCCTTGGTCTTATGTATCATTTTTTTTAGTTAATATTTTTAATTTGGTATTACTATGTTATGTGGCAGTTCACCAGAGGTTTATCAGTACAAAGAGGTGATAAGTTTGCTCAAGGGGTCAGTGGTTTGATTCAGTCGCATTATTTAAAAATGTAAGTTTTCATACGTTTGTTCATTGGTAGAAGCCTTAGTAAATGTAACATATGTTTTGCATTTTGAAGACACTTAAGCTACAATGGTGTGGGAAAATGAAGATCTTTGGATTTTTGTACTTTGAATACAAGCATTAGGATCTGTAAGGTGTCTTACGCATAATTATGTTTTCAAATTTCCAAAATGTTAGTGACGAGGGTTCACCAGAAATTCTTGAGTTTTTACCCATGCTTTTTTGTAGTGATAAACCTCAATACAGAGGACAACTTCTGAAAATGCACTGCAATATGTTATGAGCATTTGCTAAAACAATGTTCCCTTAAGCACATGCTTCATATCAATCAAATTTTATAACATCATTATTTTTCGTGGAACATTCATATCAAACAAATTGTATAGTATAATTATTTTTATGGAACATCTATTAGGAGATTGAATGAAAGTTTTACTTGAGTCTTAAAATATTTTTAATTTTTGGATGTAGAAATGGTATTAACACTAACATATTAAACTTTACGGTGTAGATCGTTCTTTTTAATTATCTGCGCATCGTGCGGGTACTAATACTAGTATTATATTAAAAGGAGAGTAGTGAAGCATGTGGTTAAGCCAAGTGGCAAGCTAAAAAGAAGCCACTTAAAATTTTTAAGACAACATTAAAAATTTGAATTATAAATGGAAAGATAATTAATGGAAGTAATTTAATAAATCTTATACTCAATCTAAATAAATCTTAGACAAATCTAATATATATATCTACATTTAAATTCATATTTATATGTATATTTGTAGCTATATCTTTATTTATGTCTATATTGATCCACCCATAGATATTGTTTTTTCTATATTAGCGAGAAATATGGAGGTAAAAAATTAACTAAAAATTATAATAGAAAAAAAATAAAAAAATAGAAAGACGTAGATTGAGATAACCTATGACTATTTATACTTTGGAGTAAGTTAAAATAAAATTAAAATTTACTTAAGATATTAAAGATTTATTAAGTTTAAAAATTAAATAAATTCAAGCGGCAAAATAAGATCTTACATAAAGTATATAAATTATTTATAAGGTAAGAAAAAACTTAAATATCTATCTATATTATATTAAAAGGATAGTAGTGAAGCATGTGGTTAAGCCAAGTGGTAAGCTAAAAAGAAGCCACTTGGCAATTTCAAGACACCATTAAAAATTTGAATTATAAATGAAAACATAATTAATAAAAGTAGACTCAATCTATATTTGTAGCTATATTTATATTTATATCTATATTGATCCACCCAGATATTATTTTTTCTATATTAGCTTTAAATATGGAGGTAAAAAATTAACTAAAAATTACAATATATAAAAATATAAAAATATAAAAAGACGTAGATTGAGATAATCTATGACTATTTATACTTTGGAGTAAGTTAAAATAAAATTAAAATTTACTTAAGATATTAAAGATTTATTAAATTTAAAAATAAATAAATTCAAGCGGTAAATAAGATCTTACATAAAAGTATATAAATTATTTATAAGGTAACTTAAATAATTATAAAAAATATTTTAATAATAATGTCATATTAATATTGATAAATCGGGCAAACAAATATCTTATACGTTAATATTACTACAACATTCAGATATATTGGGTTCAAACAATTAAGAATTTTCTTGTGATTAATATTTGAATTGAGTGTAGTTAGTTTAATTTTGAAAGCATAACATAATTATTTTGAAAATGCAGTCAAATTAAAAATAGAATAATAAAACTTATTTGAATTTGAGAAAGTTTTTAAATTTTTATCCATATTATCTTAGAATGAGTGTGGTAGAAATATATATTAAATTCAAACAAGATAATAAAAATTCACATTACAATGTAATAATATTAGGTATTGAATAATATAATATCAAAAATAAATAAATAAAAATAGAGAATTTTCTTATAGATTTTTTATCATAGAAAAAACGGTAAAACTTATTTAAATTTGAGATGAGCAATTTTTATATTTTGATAAGAAAAGGCATAATATGAATAGGTCCATGTAACTCAAGTCTAACAGATAAAATCAAAAACTAAAAGTATTGAATAATAGAAATAAATTAGAGATAATGTGAGGATACTTATAAATCATAAGTTTAGAAAATAAAATAAATTAAATATAAAAACCTAAAATTAGAAAGGGAAAGGCTATTTGAATTTGAAATTATAAAGTTATTAAAATTAAATATACAATACTTAAAAAATTAGCAAAATTATGTTAATTATTAAAAATTTACTATTAGAAATGAAAGGGAAAGGCTATTGAATTTGGAATTAGAAAGTTGTTAAAATTATGATTAGAATGCTCAAATTATGGATACTATCACGAAATTGAAGTCCTATTTATTAAAAGAATAATTAAAATACAAAATAAATTTCTAATATAGGTAATTATACTAATGAAAATTAAAAATTAAACTTTTATTAGAGCTAAAAAGAAAGAAATTTAGATAAGAAATAAGCTGACAGTGAAAATATTACTACAATATTTAGATATAATGTGTTCAAACAACTAAGAAAATATTTTTCTGTGATTAATATATGAATTGAGTGCAGTTAGTATAAGGTGAAAGTATAACATAATTTTTTGAAACTGTGTTCCAATTTAGAAAATAAAATGATAATAATTATTTGAATTTGAGATGAGATTTTTTTTATTTCATAATTTGTTTATTTTGAAAAATATTACGGAAAAAAATAAAATGACAGTAAACATATTACTACATACATATAATATGTTCAAGCAATAAAGAAATTATTTTCTAATATTAAAATAAATTATTAAGAATATAAAATAACTTTCTAATATAGGTAATTTTATTAATGAAAGTTAAAAATTAAATTTATATCTTAAAGCTAAAAAAAAAAAAAAAATTAGCTGCATCTAAACTAAAAATAATTATAAGAAAACTCAATACATTTGGAACATAATCATCAAATAGCTTATGTATTAATATTTTAGCCTACATCAATTTTATAATTTAAAATAATAAAATATAATATTATTTTGGTTATAGGTAACAAATTAATATAAAAACTAATTAAAATTTATAGTAGGGAAGAGAATGTATTAAAATAGAGATTGTTTGAGGGTACTTATACATTAAATTAATTTAAAAATTAAAAATTAAAAAATTAAATTATATTTAATAATTATTATAATTAACGATGACAAAATAACATTACATTGTTCCAATACATTGTTCCCGAATGCCCTCGGCGCACGTTAGTTAAACGTACGCCGAGCTTGTAGCCATGGCGAAAGGAAGAGGTAGGGGAAATGGACGACCTCGAAAATACCCGTTAGCAGCACTAGAAACGATTCTAACTACGACTCAGCCATTAATGGAGAAAACTCCTCCATTAATCACTCAACCAGCTCCAAATCAGTCTTCAACTCAAACTTCAGATCTCACTAATGGAGCTACTGCATGTGCAACTGGATCAACGTCGAATCAATCTAATGTAGCTGGGAAGCTAGATCTTATAGTCACAGATCCTAAGGAAAGGGTTTCAGAAGGAAAAGAAGAGCAATCCAATGGAACAGTAACCATGCAAATGCCAGTTCAAGTGCAGAGTGACCTAGCTGATAAAGAGGAAGAACCAATAGCAGGGAATGGGCGAAAGAAAGATGCTAAACCTCCATGGACAACTCTTTTTCAAAAGAACAAATTTGCTTCTAATGGTATGTCTCTCTCATACATACCACCAGTTTTAGTATATGGAGAACCTATGGTCCAGTTAGATAAGGCAGAAGTGGAAGAAAAGGAATCTAAGTGGAAATGTGCTTTGATTGCGTATATATTAGGAGATGGATTGGGGTATAATGCGATGAAAAGATATATTGGTATTCATTGGTCTCATGTTCCAGAACCTGATTTATTTTACCATGAGGAAGGGTATTATATAATCAGATCTAAGAACAGGGATGATGCTCATGAAATCCTGTGTGCAGGACCATACTCAATAGCTAGTAAACCTATAATTCTGAAACCATGGACTCCGGAGTTTGATTTTACAGAGGAATTTCCTATGCCCATTCCATTGTGGGCTAAATTTCCTAAATTGCCTTTGTCATGTTGGGGTGTTGGTTCTCTAAGCAAAATAGCAAGTGTACTATGGAAGCCTATTTTTGCTGATGAGTGTACAACAAAGCAAACTAGAATCTCCTATGCTAGGATGCTTATTGAAGTCAATGTTACCAAGGAATTACCAAGTGAAGTTTGGGTGATGGATCCAAATGAAAAGAAATTCCTACAGAGTATAATATATGACTGGAAACCTGCCTACTGTGAAAAATGTCTAGTTGTAGAACATAGGTTTTCAACTCAACCAAAGACTGATAACCAATTGCCTAATAGAAAGGGTAGAGTTATGCAAGAATGGAGAGCCAAAGTACCAACCCCTATTCATGAAGAGGTTATACAAGCTCAAGTGCAGGAGGTGCCACATGATACTAGTAACAAGGTAGTTGAGATTCAGAAGACTAAGGAACAGAATCAGCCAAAGGGAGATCAAAATAATAATAGACAGGTTCATAGAGGGAAAGCTGTACAGAGTCCAGAATTGAATATCATAAACTTTTCTCCTCTAACACCTGTACCTATAAGGAATAGGTTTGAGCCAGTGTCTAATAGAAAATATGATATTCCACCTAGTGATAAAGGTGGAACAAGTACTCAATAATGAAGTGGTTATTCTGGAACATCAGGGATGTAAATAAAAGATATAAACAAAAGGAAGTCAGAGAATATATAAGAAGTAATAGAATAAAGTTGGTGGGATTAGTAGAAGCCAAGATTAAAGAAGAAAATGCTCAAAAAATATCGAAGTATATTATGTCTGGATGGGGTATATTAACTAACTACAAAGATGCTAAGAATAGGAGAGTGTGGCTGACATGGGATACTACTGAGCTGATGGTTACTAGAATCAGTGATGGTCCTCGAATGATTCACTCTCTGGTACAAGGTAGAAAAGGGGATATTAAATGTTATATGACTGTGATTTATGGATTTAATGGGCTGGAACAAAGAAGAGAATTATGGAAAAATCTGCAACAAATAGCTACAAATATTACTGGTCCATGGTTGGTTGCAAGTGATTTTAATGTTGTATTATATGCTAGTGATCGATTGTCATGTAATCCTGTTAGTTATGCAGAAACTCAAGATTTTAGTGCATGTCTTCAACAAACAGATTTATCTGAGCTGCCTTGGCAGGGTGAGTACTGCACTTGGACAAATAAACAACCTGGTATTGATATGGTTAGTAGCAGGCTTGATAGAGTTTTTGGCAATTATGAATGGATGTTGAACTGGAGTCATGTGGAGACTGTCTATGATATCCCTCAAATATCAGACCATGCACCTATGATATTAACTCTAGCAAGTCCATCTTGGATTGGGAAAGTTCCATTTCGTTTCTTTAATGTATGAATATGTCATCAAGAATTCAATCAAATAGTGGCTGAAGTGTGGAATACAAGGGCCTCTACTGGTACTATGAAAGTTGTATGGTATAAATTGAAAGCATTAAAAGCTCCCTTAAAAGCTTTGAATGCTAAGGAGTTTAAAGGAATTAGTCTGAAGATTGAAGCAGCTAGAATGGACCTTAAAGATATACAGGAACAACTAACAAATGCTTACTCAGATAGTCTGTTGCAAAGGGAGAAGGAGACATTACTTAACTTTGAGAAATGGTCAATGATGGAAGAGAATATCCTACAGCAGAAGGCAAGGGATAAATGGATCCAATTGGGAGATGCTAATACCAAATACTTCACAGCAGTTATGAAGGACAGGTCTCAGAGGAAACAAATTAATAAAATAACTACAAGGTTTGGAGATAAAGTCATTGATTCTGAACTTATTAAAGAAAAGATTTTGGACTTCTATAAGTCTCTTATGGGGTCAACAACAAGATCACTGCCAATCATAAACAGGGTAGACATGTCAAATGGTCCTAGACTAACTCAGCAACAAAGAAGAGAGCTATGTGCAGAGGTTACTGATCAGGAAATATTAGAGAGTCTCAAAGCTATTGGAGATGATAAAGCACCTGGGATTTATGGTTTTAATGCTGTCTTTTTCAAGAAATCATGGAGCATTATCAGGAAACAAGTTATAGATGCTGTAAAGGATTTCTTTCTAACTGCTAAGATGTTCAAGCCAATTAATTGTTCCACTATTACTCTAGTGCCTAAAGTTACTAAACCTGCAACAGTCAAAGAATATAAGCCAATTCAGGTTGCACAGTTTTATACAAAATGATTTCAAAGGTTATAGCTGCTAGACTTCAAAAGGTCATGGCATATATAATCTCTGAATCACAAGCTGGTTTTATTCCTGGCAGGAAAATTGCAGATAATGTGATTATTGGCTCATGAGCTAGTAAAGTCCTATACTATAAGTCAAATATCCCCCAGATATATGATTAAGATAGACCTCCAAAAGGCATATGATTCAGTAGAGTGGATATTTTTACAACAGGTGATGGAGGAGAATGGATTTCCTGACAAATTTATAAATTGAATCATGGAGTGTATCAAGTCAGTGAGCTAAACCGTGCTTGTTAATGGAGAGACTATTAAATCTTTTGAAGCTGCCAAGGGGATTAGACAAGGAGACCCCATTTCTCCTTTCTTGTTTTCTATTGTCATGGAGTACTTGAGCAGATCATTTTGTGAAATGGGCAAGGATAGGCTGTATCAATATCATCCTAGGTTTAAGAAACTGGGCATAACTCATTTGAGTTTTGCTGATGATCTTCTTCTTTTCTCCAGGGGTGATATTATTTCTCTATCCACTCTATATCAATACTTCTCTCAGTTTTCTAAGGCATCTGGTTTGCAAGCTAATATGGTGAAGAAATCAGTGTATTTTGGGGGTGTGAAACAGGAAGTGAAGCAGCAAATACTGAACTATCTTGGTTTTGTACAAGGAGAATTACCTTTTAAATACTTAGGCATTCCTTTATCAACCAAGAAGATTGCATTGATCCAATGACAACCCTTAATTGAAAGAATCACAGGAAAGATTTCATCTTGGACTGCTAAGAAGCTTTCTTATGCCGGTCGAATTGAGTTAGTTAAATCTGTCATTTTTGGTATTCAAGCTTATTGGGCTCAACTATTCATTCTGCCTATGAAAGTATTAAAGTTGATAGATGCTATGTGTAGAAATTACATATGGTCAGGAAGTAATACTATTACCAGAAAGAGTTATGTGGCATGGGACAAGATGTGTACCCCAAAATCAACGGGGGTATGAATATCATTAATCTGATGCTCTGGAACAAGGTTGCAATTGCTAAGGTATGTTGGGATTTATCTCATACGGAAGACAAATTGTGGATCAGGTGGATCAATGCCTACTACATCAAGCAACAACAAATTCAGAACATGGTTATTCCAAAGCAAGCAAGTTGGATGGTTCGAAGAATAATTGCTTCCAGGGACATTCTACAGCAAATTCAAGGCAAAAGAGATGATAAAGAGACTATTAGGCATATATATCTACAACTACTGGGAGACTTACCAAGGGGTGAATCGGAAGAGCTTGGTATTGCAGAATTATGCTCGACCAAAGACTGTGTTTAGTCTCTGGTTAATGTTACAATGGAGATTGCTTACCAAAGATAGACTATCAAGTTGGGGACTGAGTATTGGTCAGAATTGTGTATTATGCCAAGGACAGTTAGAAACAAGAGATCATATGTTTCTATATTGTCCTTATGCATTAGACTTATGGAATAAAATATGGCAATGGATTCAAGAAGATCATGGAAACAACAACAATTGGCAACAACATCTGCAATGGATCATCAAGAAAACAAAAGGGAAGTCTATACATGCCAGCATCTTCAGACTGGTTTACACAGAAACATCATATGCTCTTTGGCTGGAAAGGAACAATCGTATTTTTGAAAAAAGATATCGTAATTGTGACATCTTCGTAAGAGAGATAGCCTATATTTGTAATGTTAGAGTTGAGCCTAAATCTAGAATACAATTACAAAAATACTTATTAGTATAGTGAGTAGAAGTATGTATAGCCCTTGGTAGTAGAATACTGTTGTTGCGTTTGATTTGAGATAGTCAGCAGAGTTGTTGCTGGACTATAGTTTTGTAATGGTTGCTTTGGTGATTAATACAAAGAAGTTAATTACCAAAAAAATTATTATAATTAACTTAATTGATTAAAAAATTACGAGTGAGAGGATACAAGCATAAAATATACCGAATTTCAAGAATAAAATATTTTTATTTATAAGACTATTAAAAGGATAATAAGCAAGATATTAATTTAATTATTAAGCTAATAAAATATTATATGACGGTACAATAATATTAAATAATACAATAACTATTAGAAAAAAAACAAAATAAAAAAGAATCTATGTACAAATAATGTGATGAATAAGACATATTTAAGTTTTAGATAAAAAAAAGTGATAGTAAAAAGTTTGTTAAAATAATATGATCTATTGTGCTCAAACAAGACAGATCACAACATGATATGTTTAGTATTCTTTAATATTGACAGCGAAGCAAAATGCAAGACTAAAATCAAAGGGGTTAGGTTGTTACAAATATTTAAAAAAAATTAGGTTATGTACTACGAGATTTGAACAATAATTTCATATCCTACTTCATAATTAATATCTGATATTATATACTTTTAATCTGAGAGATTTATATTTTAAGGTTATTTGCTCATGATTCAAACAACCTACATCATAATTTGACATGATTTGTGCCGGTACTAATACTAGTATTTATCAAAACGAATAAGAAATAAAGAATTTCTATGTATAATCGGCGTACACACTATCCTCCCCAGACCCCACTTGTGAAATTATACTGGGTCGTTATTGTTGATGTTGTATCTCTTTCTTTCCATAATTTGAACAAGAAAATAAAATCAGATTCTTCGAAAAAATTAAGAAAATCAGAAGGATTAAAAAAAAAAAAAAAAAAGCCTCAACTCAAGTGTGAGCTACAAACAATCCCTATCTAAATACCATAGCACAAGCACTCAAAACTGCAATAATCTTGGGAAAGGATTACAACCAGCGGCAAAGCCAGAAAATTCAACGTACATCCTTTGCTAGTGGACTATATAAGGATGTTCAAAGTCTATTTTTTAATCAATAACACATATACGTAGTATAATATTTCGGCGAAGGGTGTTCAGTTGACCACCCTTGGGCCAACATAGCTTCGCAACCCCCTCCCCAATTACAACATTACAAAAAGTTACATCAGTTACCAAATACTTAAAATAAATATTGTAAAACTAACCTCACAATAAAACCAAAAGACAGAATTTACATGTACAAAATCTGCACCCCTAAGAGGGGAAAGACAAAATAGATAGTTGAGCAACCATATAACACTGTACATAAATTACAGCTGAGTTTCTTCCCATCCTTTCCTACAGATCTTGTATCTTTAGGAATCAATGGTATTGAATTATTGCGAAAGAATTCTCTATAACTATAACACAATTTACTCACCATTGCATGCATGTAGGTGACAGATCGACAGCGTCTTTAGATTTCTGCTGAAAAAAGAGGAAGATACATTTGTGATTTATACAACAACAACAAACCTAGTATGGTCCCAACAGGTGGGGTCTGGAGAGGGTAGTCCCTTACCTCTACTTAATGCAGGTAGAGAGGTTGTTTCCACATTTGTGATTTATGTGTCAAGTAAATAAGGGAGCAATCTAAAAAGTAATGATCGGACGTACAAGTTCCACTCGCCACTTTCAAGAAGCTGTGTTCTTCTCTTCTTCGAGTATGGCAGCCTCTCTAAGTGCAATTTGTGCCTCGTTTTCCCTCCCCAATGTGAAAAGAGAAGCAGCTTGCAAATACGATGCGATATGCCAAACAGGAGATATTACTTGTGCTTGTACTGCATCGTTAAGGGCTTCTTGTGGCATATCACTCATGAGATAAGACAGACTTCGATGAGCATACACAGTTGGTGAGACCATGGTTCCAACATCGATAAACTGCACGAGCAAGTAAAGTTCAAAAACAGATAATCCACATTATATGGTACGATGTAGCATAAACATTATGGCGGATTTCCAACCTTCGTATAGCATTCAATGGCAGCTCTAAAATCTTTGTTTTTGAAAGCAACATCACCCTTTTTCTTTGAGTTCAATGTTTCCAGCATCTGATCTGTCCACATCTGAAATGAAAGCTGCAAGCAAGAAAAGAAGTGTGATTATCATGAGATGCTAATAATTCGCTTTCGAAAACATATAAGCTTGGATATGATCACGATATGAATGACCAATAAGTTGAAACACATGAATAGCGTGCATGACCAAAAACCACACAATAAGGTTTATGCAGAGACGGAGTCAGGATTTGAAGCCTATATGGGTTCGGGATTCTGATCTTTTTTAAGTTACATGATTCTAAATTAATAATTAATAAATATTTATGGATTTTTGGAGATAAATTTAGGGGTTGAACCAGAGCTACTGGGTTCGGCCGACACTCTAGCTCCGCCCCTGGGTTTATGTTATCATGCTCAAGAACCCTATATTGAGAAGACGCATTTTTAAGATAAATTTAGAGTTTGAACCAGAGCTATTGGGTTCGGCCGAACCCGTAGCCGACACTCTAGTTCCGCCGCTGGGTTTATGTTATCATACTCAAGTACCCTACATTGAGAAGACAGCATTAGTTCTATAGAACAGGAACATGTTATAGAAGTTCAGAAAAAATGCATTTACAAGACCCGAACATCAGTTCCAAGAATAATAATTAATAGACAAACCTCAGTAGCTGCTCCCTCATCATCTTTGTAACCAAGCGTGTCTAAAATCTCATGGATGGCAGTCAAGTCGGTTTTCAAACAAGCTTCACCAAGTGGAGATAGAGACACAGTTTCGCCATCACGTGATATACCCATCAATACATGAGAGGGAACCTACAGAACAATTTACTAAAACTTCAATCCAGCTGAATTTTGTCATGTAATAGATGATTTATGGCATCTTATTATCAGCCGATGTAGTTAAGTGAAATCAAGTTCATGGAAAATAAATGTAACCTAGATGCTTCTCACCAAATTTTAGTTATTGCTTTCACTAATTTCGGACAACTACTCTATTATAAAAGTACTTAGAAAAAAAGATATTGCTGGAAGAAAAATGCCGAGGCACAAACCTCAGCTTCTTTTTGAAGAGGATATAATGCAGCAACTAATGACTTGAGATTCGGCCGCTCACGAGGCTCGTATTGTAGACATCTTGAAGCAATACGTACCAATTCAGTTCCGTCATCTGTAGAAAATTGACCTTCCAAGCAAGAATCAGTTAGCATCTGAAGATTCCGGTCTTTTATCAGATCCAGTGCCTGACAAAAGTAGATACATATTAGAAGGAACAAGAGCACCGGAAAGAATTGCGTTAATTCATGAATTACCCTTCCTGAGCCGAGAGTCTATTGGAAACAACCTCTCTACCTGCATTAGGTAGGGGTAAGGTCTGCGTACAGACTAACCTCCCCAGACCCCACCTGTTGGGATCAAACTGGGTTTGTTGTTGTTGTTGTTGTTGTTGTAATATCTTTTGTTTCAGTACACATCTTAAGTAAGAGTGGAAGCCACCCCAGCCTTTGTTTAATTTAATGTCCGATTTTAACAATTTTGCCAAGATTTTGTGGGGCAGGGGTAAGGCTGCCTACATCCTGTCCTCCCCAGACCCCACTTGGTGGGATTATACTGGGTAGTTGTTGTTGTTGCCAAGATTTTGCAGCACACTTATCGGCATGCTTTCTCGTCACGATAGGGTGTGAGCTATATGGTTGTAGGGGTCACTTAAATAAGAAATAAATAAATAAAATTAGCAGGAAACCCATACATGGCTAGGAGGGATGTGTTTTCCACTGAGAAGGTCAAGCAAAAGTGTCCCGAAGCTAAATATCACACTCTCCGGTGTGATTCTTCCTACAAAAGTTCAAAATAACTGAGTGAACCATAACAAGTTCAATATTTCAAGAAAGGATAAATGTAATTAACACCACGAATTCAATCAACCCTCCACACTGAATGGATCGCAACAAAATCATACAAGGTACACGAACACCATAATGGTTAAAGTGGATCCTTTTGTTTTTAATAAGTGAAAGAAGCTCATAAAAAACATTCCCCTTAATCTTGTAAATAGAAAAGTGTTAACAACTAAAGTGCTACAAAAGCAGAACATCAAACAGCTCAGCTGGCTGTGGTTGGTTAGTGTGTGAACCATTAGACATGAAAGAACACCGTGCCATAAGATGGCCGCGTTTGTTATTAAGGTAGCTCTTACCTGTTCTCAAATATTCAGGAGGAGTAAATGCCAAGTTTGTGCTATAACTTTTTCCATCTCGGCTGTTCTTCATCAAACCAAAACAAGAGAGTCGGGGATCACCATCCTGTGAAATATACGGAGGAGACCGTAATAGGCATTTGAGTACTTGAATTGTGAAATTTACCAATATTAATAAACAATGAAAAGAATGAAGATGTAACTATCAACTTACTTCATCGAATAATATTCTATAAGCATTAAGATCATGATAAAGAGCACGCCCTTTGCCTGTACAATATTCAAGAGCCTGTGCAATATACAAGGCCACCCTTAACCGCATTGCCCACTTCATTGGTTGTGTGTCCCCTGAGTTAAGCTCTCACAGATGAGTCGACTGAACTTCATTAATCATTAACGAAGAATATGTTATCTTTTTAAGGAAATTCATGACTTTTCAGTCTTCCTTAAAGCAATTAAATCAAATAGGTATCCCATCTCTCAATCGCATTTTCCACTTCCCACAATTGCTCTCTAGGTGAAGTTTGGATAAGCTCATGGTCAGCTTCACAATTACTTATGCGAAAATGGAAAAAATGGAGAAAAGAAAAGGAAAGCTACCAAGTTTAACTTTTCCAAACTAATTAATCTCATCTGTTTCTTTGACTTCAATATCGTAGTCATTGCTTCCTACTCTCTCTTCTTAAACTAATCCTAGTGGAAAGAGAAAGCAACAGCAGTAGCAGGCTAGCAGTGGCAGTGAATTGGTGTGTGAGCATTTGAATTTGCGGTTGAACAGGAAATGTGATGATTCTTGTCGACTCTGTATAATGAACTCCATGTATGGACATGCTAGCAAGCAAACACAATCTCACTTCAGAAACTTACGCAAATATATTAAATATCTCAAAAACAAACTTAGAAACCAAAGGGTGACTTTTTTATAGAGCAAAAGAATTTTTTTATGATGGTGGTGTCCAGGCCCAGCTTGTGCGCATCTCGACTATTCCACTGGGTACCTGTTGCCTCCCACCAACACAGGTACCGGATAACCATGCCCACTAAGGCTCACCTAGTGTTTTTTGCATGCGCTGAGGTTTGAACCTGAGACCTCACGTTCTCCTCTCATTTATTGACCACTAGACCACACCCTTGCGTGCAAATGAGAAGTCATTCTCTAAAATGGAACAGTGCATGAACCGAAGGCTTTGTTTGGGAATTTCAGAACAAGGTCACATATTGGATCTGCTCTTTTCGTCTAGCTAGAATTGAAAAAGAAAATCTAGGTGCAGTTTCATCCCGCTTGAAGTTATCAGTTAAGCCAAAATCCCTTCGATAAAATTAGTTCCGCAAAATCTAGTATTCAACATTTATATATGTTTTACCAATGAACAAGTGGAGAAAGTAAGGAAATCAAAAGAAATGGTGATACATGTTTATGAGCATGTTTCTCTGTAAGCGAAATAAATCTGAATTTGTTTTACTCCCAGTCCCCCCCCCCCCCCCCCCCCCCCCCCCCCCCCCCCCCCCAACCCCGGGGGAGTGAAACCAGTCCTGCGGTAGGAAACAGAAGTATCTGTGTGGATGAACTTACAATGAAAAAGATGCTTTGCAAGTGTCTCATTGGGAATGAAGTCTGCAACTAGCAACCTCTCATCACCCTCGCAGCAACAGCCAAGAAGATTCGCTAACCTATTGTTGCGGAGTTGACCGACAGCCCTTGCTTCTTCCTGAAATTTCCAATACGAAGATAGAAAATCAAGTTCAAATCTATAGCTTAACTAAGTTAAGCATTTGTCAGCAGATGAAACACAAGTTAACTACAGGCTACAAACACATTCAAAAGAGTGCGAGCACTAAAAAACCAGAACTTATGGCATGCATTCATTTCTCTGTTTCCATTTAGCTGTTGATGCATCAGGTACATAATATAAGAAGGAACTAATAATTTTTGGAACTGGAACAATGCCAGCCAAATACTTACTAAAAACTGCCGGGAATCAGGCCAGGCAGATCTGTTGAAGCGCTTAACAGCAACCGGCCTCTGGTTCTCCAGCTTTCCTTTATATACAACATTTGGAGCTTTTTCACCATGTTCCGAAATTATATTCTCTACAGCAAATGCAGAAGTAGCCATCCTGAGCTGCTCAAATGTAAACTCGCGGAATGCAGGCAAACCACTAACTTCATCTTTTTCTTCATCTATTTGAAGCATGAAACCAGATAAAAATAACAAGTACATTAAACATTGCAGGAGGAAAGTGATATACAAAAGCTTATTATATAAGAGATATACATACCAGTATTTTGAGCCTCGTGAATGGGGCCACTCTGTCCTGTCCAGCAACAAGAGGCAAATTTAGAACATTCACAGCCCATCACACAAATATTAGCTTCGAGTTTGAAGCACCCCGCAACAAATCACACTCTCTGCTGCTTCAAGATCTGCATTTGGCTGCAAGAACCAGACGGTCATTTCAAGTGAATTCTGCTTCTTAGAAGATATCCGAACTATTCAAACTAGATATAGAAAGAAATAGTCACGTTTTAAAGAAGTGCAACAAAATTGTCACTTATTAGTAATTCCCTTTGGATCCTCCAAGTGCTTCCTGATATACCTAACAGAAATTGTACGACGACAACAACAACAATATACCCAGTAAAATCCCACTAGCGGGGTCGGGGGAGAGTAGAGTGTACGCAGACCTTACTCCTACCCCGAAAAGGGTAGAGAGGTTGTTTCCAGGAGACTCTCGGCACACAGGAGAGACAATAATATCAGAAAAGAAACAAAAGAAAATGCATGTAACAACAAAAGATGCTAGAAAAAAATAACAACAACGATTAAGTGAAAGGACAATAACACAAAACTATGCAAACAACAATTTCAATAATTTCAAATCCAAAACTGTGCGACAACACTCTTTCAAATCCAAAACTCAAAGAACTGCATAGAATTTTCAGAGACAAAGCTGTGTCCCTATCTGTCGAAAAGAAAAAATTCAATATCAAACTAGAATATCAATCATTCAACTACAACTCAATAATAAACTAGTAAAAGTCAGCTATATGAATCCTCTATTTCCCTTCCACTCTATTCAGGCCAATATTTATTCCACTCTATCAGGACAAGACCGCGTACATTTCATTAAATCAAGCAAATAGCATAAGATTCAGACTCAACAAAAGAAAGCACCTTTAGCAGTAATTCGAGACACAAACTTCCTCTGCAAAGCAACCAATTCTGCCCCACCAAAAAGCTTCCTTTTTTTCAACTAAGTCAACAAAAATTCTACACTACCTGAAGTCATAGAGGTCAACCCAAGTCAAAATCAAAGCTTCAAGCTTAATGCATCAAAAATCCACAAAATAAAAAAAGAAGAAAAAAAAACATACAATCAGTACACGCCCATAAAAACCCATATAATATATACATGTATTTATCGATAACTCAAGAAACCCAAGTCAAAAATTAAAGCTTCTAGCTTTATGCATCAAAATCCACATAAGAACACACAATTTTATGCATACCAATTAAAACTCACATACATATATACATATATATGCAGATAGCTCAAGAAATAGCTGAGGAACAATAACAATGAATTCTTGATTCATTTTTCAACCCAAGTCAAAAAAATTAGAGCTTTAAGCTTAATGCACCAAAACCCACATACCTATTTATAGATAACTCAAGAAACCCAAGTCAAAAATTAAAGCTTATAGCTTAATGCATCAAAATCCACATAAAAACACACAGCTTATACACCAATAAAAACCCACATACATATACAAATGTATATGCAGATAGTTCAAGAAATAGATGAGAAAAAGCAACAACCCAAGTAAAAAATTAGAGCTTTAAGCTTAATGCACCAAAACCCACATACCAAACACAGAAACAACAACAACAACAATAACGACAACGACGACAACGACAACGACCCATTAAAATCCCACTAGTGGGGTCTGAGGAGGGTAGTGTGTCCGCATACCTTACCCCTACCCCGAGGAGTAGAGAGGCTGTTTCTGAAAGACCCTCTGCTCAAGAGAAAAACAACAACCTAAAATACATATATACATGTCTTTATAGATAACTCAAGAAACCCAAGTCAAAAATTAAAGCTTATAGCTTAATGCATCAAAATCCACATAAAAACACACAGCTTATACACCAATAAAAACCCACATTCATATACAAATGTATATGCAGATAGTTCAAGAAATAGATGAGAAAAAGCAACAACCCAAGTAAAAAATTAGAGCTTTAAGCTTAATGCACCAAAACCCACATACCAAACACAGAAACAACAACAACGTCCCATTAAAATCCCACTAGTGGGGTCTGGGGAGTGTACTGTATCCGCAGACCTTACCCCTACCACGAGGAGTAGAGAAGTTGTTTCCGAAAGACCTCGCCTCAAGAGAAAAACAACAAGAATCTAAAATACATATATACATGTATTTATAGATCACTCGAGAAACCCAAGTCAAAAATTAAAGCTTCTAGCCTAATGCATCAAAATCCACATAAAAACACACAATTTTATACACACCAATAAAAACCCACATACATATATACATGTATATGCAGATAGCTCAAAAAATAGCTGAGAAAAAGCAATAAAAATGAATTCTTGATTCATTTTTCAACCCAAATAAAAAAAAATTAGAGCTTTAAGCTTAATGCACCAAACCCCACATACAAAACACACCCAAAAAAAAAAAAAAAGAACTATATATAGCTCAAGAAATAGATGAGAAAGAGCAATAAAAATGAATTCTTGGTTATTCTTCAACCCAAATCAAAAAAAATTAGAGCCTTAAGCTTAATGCACCAAACCCCACATACCAAACACAAAAACAACAAGAACCCATATACATACATACAAGTATCAATATATAAGTTAAGAAATGGAGAGAAAACTAACCCAATAAGAGCTGCTTCTAACAGAGGAGAAGAAAGAGAAAAGAGTCAGCTGAAGTTGAAAATATATATACATACATATAATTAATGATTGCAGAGAAGATGGATAGAATGAGAAATGTGATTGTACAGATCCCTTTTAGTGTGTACACAGTTGCTCCATTATTAGTACTATACTAAGCACAATTTTTGTGGTTCTTTCATGATTTTCCACTAACATTGACCTGGTTTTTTTGCCTGTATTAAAAACAGCTAAGACCCATAATCATTTGTCTTTTTAAAATTAAGAAAAAGATTGTTTAATTCTTTGACAAAAATTAGAACTAAATATTCTTACCTAGTTGGTCAAATATGGCTCCCTACTTCAATATCTAGTGAATTCTCTTTATCAAACGCAGTCCTTTCATTTTTTTTACTTATAAACTGTTTATGGAAAGATATTGTCTCTTAGTGGGTCCTTTCATTTGTAGACAAATTATATTGGAATTATAACTATAACAACAATAACGATCCGATAAAATTTAATTAGTAGGGATTGGAAAGGATAGTGTGTATGCAGACCTTAACTCTAATTCAGGATTGGCCCCATGAATTTTGTGGTCTAAAGCTAAACTTTATGAGGGGGCTTAACTTTGTTTTATAAAAAATTGTTTATTTATTTGAAGTTTATTTTTCTAGTGTTCTTCGATACAAAGTTATTAATAATTTTCTTATAATCAATAACTCCTAATAAGTCTTTTTTAATTGATAATATAGCTAATTCATTTAATCTTTATTGAGACATTATTTATTTTAGATGAGATTTTATCAATTTTAATTTTGAAAATTTCTTTCCGTTGAAACAACGGAAACAAGAGTTATTATCATTATTCCATAAGTAATATAAGGCATTGGACAAAGAATTAGTTTTTATTTTATTTTTCTGAGTATATCGATTAAACTATTATCTTCTTATTATACTATTTCTCTTAATATTTTAATACCGAAAATAAATCTAAACCATCAATATCGAATTCATTATTATGCTTTAAGGAACATTCAAGATTAAGGCAATATTTTTTAAAATTTTCATCATCTAGTGATCTTAATTTTTACCGCTAAATAAAAAACCAAATATATTTTCATATGCTTCGGATTGTTTAAATCTATTTTGAAGTGAAAAAATTTGTCTTGTTTGCTATGTATAAAGTAATCAATTCCAAAGGAATCTTCGAAAGATTTTGAGATTTTATTATTAACGTTCTCATCAAATTATTACTTCATATATATCATACGTTTCTTATGAAATTGAGGTTCAATATTCATTTCAAGTGTAATTTTCTGGCAGAAATCATAGAAGTTGCAAATTCTTCTTCTCTATACTTGTTAAAGAAAAAAATCAAAGTTTTTCACTTCACGGAACATTTAAACTTATATATAGCCTGTTAGGTATGAAAAATGGGGGGCCCATAAATGTGGGGCTTAAAGCTGTTGCTTTAGTTGCTTTGTGGAAGGGCCGCCCCTGCCATTACCCGAGGAGTAGAGAGGCTGTTTCCTAAAGGCTCTCGGCTTAAGAAGACGAAATATTGGAATTATAACAAGAGATTAAATAATAATGAGATTATTTAGTGAATATATTTTTGTTAATAGTAGTTTGATTTATTGAATTAAAAATGAGATATACGAGTACAATACAAAATATATATTCGACTTTACGACAGGTAAACTTGAATAAAAATTATTTTAATTGTAACATTATCTTTCTTGAAAGACTTCGGGAGATTGGAGAAGAGCTAATGTGTTATTTTATTAGTTATTTCGAGATTAGTAATATCAAAATTATTATCCCGCGTTGAGTGTAGTATTAAAGTAGTAACATAATTATAGTATAAAGAATATATGTATACCGTAATCAAAAATTCAATCAAATGTGGGATAAGTTAATTTTACATTTTTTTCCTACGATTATTATCCCTTATCCTTCTAATCAAACGACCCCTTAGATTATTATTACTTCAATTGCTAAATATCGCAGGTTAGATTATAATTGTATTGATCATAAAACGCATGTAAATTTTTATTAGACAATTAGTCATAGTCATCCAAAGTATTTAAAATCGAACGACCCCTTAAATTATTATTATTACTTCCATTGTTAAACATCGCATGTTAGATTATAATTGTATTGATCGTAAAACACATGTAAATTTTTATTAGACAATTAGTCGTAGTCATCCAAAGTATTTAAAGATGTCAATGAATTACGTATGAGATTGATGTAGCAAAATATAACTTTTCGCCCCAAACCTCCAACTTTATGTAGGAGTATTCTTTGGTTTGATTCCGAATAGGAAACACCAAGCGGTGTACGTTAACTATCGTGCGCCGAGCATGAGCGAAGAGAGAGAATTTTAACCTGAGATTCCACTTTTGACCTTTAAGCATACCTTAAAGGCCAAAAATTAAAAGACCACCCCTTATGATGTCCTATTTTTTAGATTGTTGTATTAGCTCTGCTTTGAAATTTTTGCCCGGTAGAAAAGAAAACGGTGCACGGACCGTACTCGAGCTTTAGATCAATGTCTCCAGAACGAAGGAGTATGTCCGCGTGTTTCAACGAGAACACTGGAAAACCCTAATATCAAAAATGATAATTTTGTCTGAAAACTAGCAGTTACTACTCAAGGAAAAGCACGGAATCTATTTCAGAGGAATCGAGCTATTGAAAATGGTATGTCTCTAGCTTACATACCTCCACAGCTCATAGATGGTCAAGTGGTGGTTCAAATAGATAAAGTGGAGGTAGATCTGGAAACAGAGAAATGGAAAAGTGCGGTAATAGCATACATAATTGGAGAATCTCCAGGATATAATGCTATGAACATTGGGGTGAATTGGGAGAATGTGATTGAGCCGGATCTGTATTTACATGAGGAAGGGTACTATATTATCAAATTTCAAACTATTGATGATATGAGAGAAATTTTCTACTCTCGACCTTATACTTTTAACAATAGACCTATTATATTGAAGCCATGGATACCAGAATTTTATTTCAATGAGGAGTTTTCTACTGAAATTCCCCTATGGGTTCAATTTCCTAATCTTCCTATGAATTGTTGGGGTCATGACTCTTTGAGTAGAGTGGCTAGTGCAATTGGTACTCCAATCTATGCAGATGAGTGTACTGCAAAGAAAATGAGAGTATCATTTGCAAGAATGATGATAGAAGTGAATATTACCAGAGAATTGCCTACTTAGATAACAGTAATAGATCCTAATGGAAGGACATTTATACGAGCAGTTAGGTATGACTGGGAACCTGAACTTTGCCAGAAATGCTTAGTGGTTGGGCACATATGTGGGCTGGAACAGCAACAAGGCAATCGAAGAAAAGCAAAGAAAGTTACTATGGAATGGAGATCAAAAGGACAAGTGAAAGAAGTGGTTAATCAACCTCAACAAGCAGAGGAGATTAACCAACAACAGATTGAATCACAGAAGCTAGATCAAGCAGGAGTTAAAGACACTGAGAATGTACATTCATTGGATGATCAAATAAATGTTCTGCATGATAATATGCAGACACCTACAACAACAATGTGTAGTGGACAAACCAGTGGACAAAGGTAAATCTATATCGGAAAGAATTGAGCTGGATATGGTATACCATCCAGCTTTATCAGTTATTACCATGAAGAATTCTTTGAGCCATTAAACAAGGGATTATGGAGTACTAACAGTGCACCTCCTAATAAGGGTAGAAGTAGAATGACCTGCTATGAAGTGACTATTTTGGAATATTAGAGGGGTGAATAAGAGATATAAACAAAAAGAGTTTAAAAAAAATACATTAGTATCCAAAGAATAAAGTTAACAGTTATAGTGAAAACAAGAGTTAAGGAACAAAATGCTAGTAGAATTATCAACAAAATAATGCCATGATGGAACTATGCTACCAATTATCAAGATGCTTCAAATGGAAGGATATGGTTTACTTGGGATCCTCAGTGGTACCAGGTTACAATCCTAAGTGTTTCAGCTCAACTTATACATTGTTTGGTGCAAGATAGGGTGGTGATAATTGACTATGCAGTTACAACTATATATGGATACAATACCATAGAGCAAAGGAAACAATTATGGAGTGGCTTGAAGAGCAATGCATCAAGACTCACAAAACCATGGTTATTATGTGGGGATTTCAATGCAGTTCTATATACTAATGATAGGCTGATGGGCAATCCAATTACTTACACATAAGTGCAGGATTTTACTGATTATGTAACTATTCTGACTTTGAATGAATTAGCATGGACAAGTGATTATACACATGGTCTAACAAGCAATATGGTGCAGAAAGGATCACAATAGAATTGATAGAGCTTTTGACAATTATGAGTGGATGATGCAGTGGGGGCATGTGGTCACTGAGTATGGTTTACCACACATCTGATCATAGTCCAATGTTGATTACTTTTCACTCAGCTTCTAAACCTTGCAAAACACCTTTCAGATTCTTTAATGTATGGACAGATCATGATAATTTTATATCCATTGTAGAAAGAATCTGGAATCAGTCATATACTAAGGACAAAATGAAAAATATTTGGGTAAAATTGAAGGAAATAAGGCCTTTGTTCAGGACTCTAAATACTGAACACTTTAGAACTATTAGCATGAAGATTGAGCAGGCCAGACTATGCTTAGATGAGGTACAACAGAAGATCAATGTAGCTTATAATGACTCTCTGATTGAAGAAGAGAAAAGTTCGTTGCAGAGTTTAGAAAAACGGTCTTTTATTGAAGAAAGTTTATTAAGGCAGAAAGCAAGAACTAAGTGGATCAAACTGGGAGATTCAAATACAAAGTATTTTGCAGTTGTTATGAAAGAAAGAAGTCAGAGAAAGCAAGTAAATGAGCTTGTGTCAAGAACAAGTGATAAGCTTGTTCATCCAGAAAGTATAAAGCAAGAAGTGGTGGAATTTTTTAAATCTTTAATGGATCAGCAACTCACTCTCTTCCTGCCATAAATAAGGTGATTATGAATAATGATCTAATATTGTCACAACAACAGAAACTTTCCCCATGTGCTGAGGTTACAGACAAAGAGATTTATAATGGTCTATATAATATTGACAGTGACAAAGCACCAGGAATTAATGGCTACAATGCTTGTTTCTTCAAGAAGGCATGGGTGATTATTAAAGAAGAAATTAGCCAAGCTGTCAAAGAATTCTTTAGTACTGGAAAACTATATAAAGCTGTGAATTGTACTTCTATCACATTGGTTCCTAAACTGGCTAATCCTAGTACAATTAAAGACTACAGACCTATTGCTTGCTGCACCATGTTGTATAAATTGATCTTTAAAGTGTTAGCTGGCAGAATTCAGCAAGTTGTTGCATCAGTGATAAGTGAAGCTCAAGTTGGGTTCATACCTGGTAGGAGGATAGCAAATAACATTATACTAGCTCATGAGCTAGTAAAAGCTTATACAAGGAAGAATATTTCTGATAGGTGTATGATCAAGATTAATCTCCAAAAAGCTTATGATTCAGTTGAATGGAGTTTTTTAAAATAAGTTATGATTGAAGTGGGATTTCCAATGAGGTTTGTGCAATAGATAATGGAGTGTGTAACAACTGTCAATTACACTATCATGGTTAATGGAGAGCCTACTCCACCATTTGATGTTGCTAAAGGTCTAAGACGGGGAGATCTCATCTCCCCTTTTCTGTTTGCAATTGTAATGGAATATCTTAGTAGAAGTCTCAACAAGCTAAAGGAGTTAAAAGGTTTCAAGTTCCATCCCAGATGTGCTAAGTTAGGGATTACTCACTTAAGCTATGCAGATGATCTGTTGCTATTTGCTAGAGGTGATGTAAACTCTATCTCTCATATTCATGAATGTTTCAATCATTTCTCTCAAGTCTCTGGTTTATAAACAAACTTGAAGAAGAGTTCAGTGTATTTTGGTGGAGTTCAACAGAGTACCAGGCTAAAGATCATTCAAAAGTTGAGCTACATAATTGGAGAATTACCATTTAAGTATCTTGGTATTCCTCTTGCTACCAAGAAGCTTTCCCTGATGCAATGGTACCCTTTGATAGAAAAGATAGTAGCCAGGATATCTTCATGGACTGCAAAGAAACTTTCATATGCTGGAAGAGTGCGGTTGGTTCAAACTGTTCTATTTGGTATTCAATCATATTGGTCACAACTATTCAACCTACTAGCTAAGGTTATGAAGATGATAGAGGCCTACTGCAGGAGTTGTATTTGGTCTGGGATCAATACCATTACAAAATATTCTCTGGTGGCTTGGAGTAGGATGTGTACACCTAAGTCAAGTGGGGGCTTGGGTCTGATTAACCTACAATTATGGAATAGGGCAGCTATAGCTAAACTCTGTTGGGATGTAGCAAGCAAGCAAGACAGATTGTGGATCAGATGTATTCATGCATTCTATATCAAAGATAAGAAGCTAGAAGACATGGCAATCCCACAACAGGTAAGCTGGATGGTCAGACAGATACTAAGTGCCAGAACTATCTTACAACGGGTACAACGTAAGCAGCAAATCAAGAAGACTATGATTAGCCAATTTTACATTCAGCTACTGGGGAATAAACCTAAAGTTAACTGGAAGTGTATGATGTTTCAAAATAAAGCAAGACCTAAAGCCATATTCACAATGTGGCTACAGCTGCATGGGAGACTTTTAACTACTGATAGATCGATCAAATAGGGGTAAATGTGGATTCCAAATGTGCTTTATGTCAACTTCATGATAAACTAGAGAACATTTGTTTGTGGACTGCTTCTTTACTAAGGCAGTGTGGCAGAAGATCTTACGCTGGATGCAGAGACAGGATATAGTTCGAGATAATTGGGTGCAACATCAACAATGGATGATAAAAATTGCTAAAGGCAGGTCATGTGGAGCTCAGTTGTACCGAATGGTGTATGCAGAGGTTACACATAATGTTTGGATTGAAAGGAATATGAGATTGTTTCAGCAGAGAAGCAAAAGTATTGATAGTATAGCTAGAGAAATAACCTACATCTGTAATGTGAGAGCTACAAAAGGAATTAGTAGTTTAGTTCAACATTTTATATTTCATTAGACATGGTATGTAGGTTTGAAATTGTTTCTTTGAGATTCTGATAGATATAACTGCTGAGTTATAAAGCATGCTATGAATTGTAAAGTTTAATGGTGATTAATAAAATGCTAATTACCTAAAAAAAAGGTCAAAAGTGCAACACTAGTTTTTTTCAAGGTCATTTTGTGAACTTAACTCGATAAGTTCTCATGCTACTCAAATGCACCTTATTTTTGCATAATTATTTGCATATACACTAATTAATTAAAATGGTTATCCCTTTTAACAACAACAAAAGCTACAAATACAGGAATGAAAAACTAAACTGTCAAACAAAATGTTTTAAACTCAATGTATCTTGCAGCAGATGATTACATGATGAATCACGTGTTGCCGTGGACAACAACGACAACAAAAAACCCAGTGAATTCCCATGAGTGGGGCAGAGAGGTTGTTTCCGAGACCCTCGGCTAAAGAAAGAATGAAAAGAAGTAATGGCAACAAGTAATAACAACAACAAGATAAAACGAGAAGACTGAAGCAAAGAAAGAAAGTAAACACTAGGTAGTAATAACAAACTACGAATAACGAGATATCATACTGACACTAACGCTATCGAACTGAGAAGACAGGGTGATGCCTTTAAATTGTGGAAGTATCATTAAAACAGGAAGCAGACATAATTTTTTTCGAAGTCATCATTCTCAGGCTTCTCGATCTCTTCTTAGAACAATCACAACAAGAACAACATTTCTCCCAGGAGATTTCACTTGGCCAACCACGCCAATTTTGGGAGCCTGAACGTCCCGAGAACGTTTCCAGAGCTTTGTTGACTAGAATGTGACCTGCAAAATTCTGCATACATCTATGTTGCGCTGACTCTCTAAAATATTGCAGTTCCCGTATCGGATCCTTCAAAAATACGTTACTTTTGAAGGATCCGACACGCATCCGACGATATTTCTGGAGGGTCCGGGCAACATAGGCATACATACATTTCTTCTCATTCAAAGTATCAGCTAAAGAAGCTAAAGAGTAGTTTGTCAATGCAATTCAAGAATTCAAAGTTGAATGAATTGAAACAATTGATGTACAGTATTATTAAGGAAAAAAGAAGACCAGACAACATATTTAAAAAGTACACATTGCCACTATTCTCATGAGTAGTTCGGAATTAATGAGATACAAAAGTTTGGTTGGTAAACAAAATTTAGATAAGTAAATAAGATTTCAGTTGGCCGTTTCAATTTCTTTTGCCATGGTAACCATGCTAATGAGTTTCTTGAATTAATGAATATAAGAGGAAGAAATTTTATCAACTTCTAACCTCCTAAGAACCAGTGCTAAAAAGGGGCAACTCGTTGCACTAAACTCCCGCTATGTGCGGGGTATGGGGAACGCCGGACAACAAGGGCCTATTGTACGCAACTTTACCCTGCATTTCTGCAGAGGCTGCTTCGGCGGATCGAACTCGTGACCTCCTTGTCATATGACAACAACTTTACCAGTTACGTCGAGGCTCCCCTTCAAACCAGTGCTAAATGAGGTATTAATACACGACCAGTCCTCTTCCTTATGTACCCAAAAACCAAGCTGAGTGGTTCTGGAAAAAAAAAAGCAGTACTAACAATTGGTTAAGAAGATAAAGGTCTTAAAATGATAACTGTTTTTATCATTCTTGGAAAGACTGGCCAAAATCAATTCAAACCATAGAAGGAAGAAAAAGATTAGAGCAGAGCGCCAATGGTACGATATAGGCATGCAGAACAGGCAGAAAGAAACTTTTAGAATGCTAATATCCTAGAAGCCGAGGAATAGTACTTATTTTACAGATAGAGGACTTAAGTTCCTGTGAAAAAATAAGATACAACAACAACAAACCTAGTGTAATCCCACAAGTGGGGTGGGGTCTGGGGAGGGTAGAGTGTATGCAGACCTTATCCCTGCCTTTAGAAAGGCAGAGAGGTCGTTTCCGGAAGACCCTCGGCTCAGGGAAGAAAAAGGGACGGGGCAATAACAAGCAAACCAATCTGACAACCAAAGAGAAAATAGAAAACTAACACTAAGTAATGCAAACAGAAAATCGTAACAAGGCGACAATAAGTAATATCAGCAATCTAGGAAAAAGATGTCTTACAGATTTACCAGATTGAGTTTCTTCTGTGAAATAACTTAATCATGTACAGATATATAGTCTCAGGTGCAAATTGGAACACATTCCTTTACTTTTGATCATGTTTACGGGAGCACTGCCTCTCCCTCAGCTGCCATGTATGAGGAGTGTGTGGCTCCTCTTGTTGATGGTTTGTTCCAGGGTTATAATGCCACCATTCTTGCTTACGGCCAGACAGGTTGGGGGAAAACATACACCATGGGCACCGTTTTCAAAGATGGTTTCCAAACTGGACTAATTCCCCCAAGTTATGAACTCTTTGTTCAACAAGGTTGAGGCTTTGAAGCAACAGGCAGAATTCCAGTTGCATGTGTCTTTCATCGAGGTTTAGTGACTCATTTCTTTCCTCTCTTTTATTTTAAGTTCACTGAGATCTTGTGTTGTTGTTATTTCCATAATGGTACTGATATATTGTCTCTTTTCGTCTTCTTGAGCCGACGGTCTATCGGGAACCTAAGTTGCACGGACTCTTCGATTTTGGTGTCGTCCCCGTCCGGATACGGGACGGATACCGATACCAGGACGGGATACGTCCCGGATACGGTCAACAGACTTCAGACACTTTGACCGGAGTCCATCGACAAATTTGGGAGAAAAATTAAGATTTTGATTTCTCAAAATAAAAAATAAAATAGATTTAGAACAATGAAAGAATAATGTCCATCTTGGCGAATGAAAGATTGTGTTGTACAATATTCACGTAAGTTTTCCACAGAATATCTCTCAAACTTTACAATATTTTTATAGCTCTATTTTGTATTAGCCGAATCCCCGCACCTATATCCATATCCGGGTCCGCACCCCCGAATCTTAAAATTTAGATTTTGCCGAATCTGATTCTCGGATCCGTCCCCGTATCGAATACCCGCACCCGAGTCCGAGCAACTTAGTCGGGAACATCCTCTCTATCCCGTACACACTACCCTCCCCAGACCCCACTTGTGAGATTATATTGGGTCGTCCTTGTTGTTGTTGATTTATAGTCCATTCATCAACCATATGAGAGTTGTATGTAGTCTTTCCCACGGAATAACCAAAACAACTATGGCTCAAGATGTCATTAACCAAAAAGCAGAACCTAGTCAACAAACAATAGCACAAGAAAAGCAAGTCGTAATAGCAATATAAGCAAGGTATTGGAAATACATTAACAACAAAATGAGCCCTTCATTCAACTTCAAAAAACTAAAGTCCAAAAGGAAAAAGGGAAGAACAAACAAACCTAAGCATGTCAAATATGAAGTTAATCTTTTATAAGTTAATAACAGTGGTTATATAACAAATGAGTAAAAAGGAATTACTCATTGGACAAATTTAGTAACAATGCTAGAAAAAATGGGCTCTTTAGATTATTCGATTTATACCTTCAGCGATATATAGACGAGTAACATGGAAAGGATAAAACCCAATACAATAAAATCTATCTAACCCTGTGGAAAACATCATTAACTTTTTTTAGAACATAACTGCATTACTTACCTTGTAGAATTTTGCTCCGAGAGTCTTTCTCTAATCTCGTTGAGCTCTTAATACCATTACCTGCTATGAAATTACAAAAAATAATCATACATGCATGTCAAGAATCCGTTAGCAAAAGAGCAATCGCTCAGGAAATACTACAATAGCTTATAGCCTTCAGTAAATTCCTTTTTTTTTACTTTTCTATGGGAGTCAGTTGGGATGGGGCAGACAAGGTGGGTTGCTCTGATGGTAAGCACCCTCCACTTCCAACCAAGAGGTTGTGAGTTCGAGTCACCCCAAGAGCAAGGTGGGGAGTTCTTGGAGGGAAGGATGCCAAGGGTCCATTGGAAATAGCCTTACCCCTACCCGAGGGAGTAGATAGAGAGGGTGTTTCCGAAAGACCATTGGCAAGAAGACGTTAAAGAGACAATAAATAAGAACCACCAACAAAAACCAAGAAATAATATCAGCATCATAAAAACCAATAAATAGTTGAAAAGCAATAACAATAACCAGTAAATATGGCCCGACACTATGAAAAACGGAAGGATAGTGTAAACAAAACATTAACCACACAAAATCCTATCAGACTAGCCTCACACTGGTACTAAGTAAAAATGTGCTCAACTACCTCCTAACCTAGAACCCTAATGTTCGATCTTCACATCTGCCTATCAAGGGTCATGCCCTCGGAAATCTGAACCCACGCCATGTCTTGCTTGATCACCTCTACCCAATACTTTTTAGGCCTCCTCCTGAGTCCTGACCTGGGCATCTGGACTTATCCTTTGTACGTGCCCGAACCATCTGAGTCTCGCTTCCCGCATCTTGTCATCTATAGGAGCCACACCCACATTCTCCTGAATATCCTCATTCCTAATCTTATCCATCCTGGTGTGCCCGCAGATCCACCTCAACATTCTCATTTTTGTTACTTTCATCTTATGGATATGTGAGTTCTTGCCAACACTCAGCCCCATACAACACGGCCAGTCTAACCACTGCTCTATAAAACTTACCTTTGAGTATCAGTGACACTTTCTTGTCACATAGGACTCTAGATGCTAGCAAATTTGCATACTACCTGAATACAGAACTCTTCAGCTTCTAGTTTTTCACTTTTTTGGCCACTATTGCTGTCAACTCAGCATCAGAAGAAAATTACCTGATCCATGAACACATCGTGGAAACAGAAAATGAAAATGCCCTCTATTTGAATCTAAATGACAACAAGCAAACATATTGATCGTGAACTGCCTAACCTTATCACTGAAATACAGATTTCCAGAGTTCATCAACTGCTTGGCTTTATACACGCTAAAATATTTTTGACCTCCTCATTTGGCCGCTTTTGCATTCACTTGGTTTTTTGAGTCAAGATGACTGTGTCCTGCTTCGGACTTACGCTTATACTAAATAAACTTTTGATTTAGTATAACTTCTCTCCATGATAGAAGTTCTCTCTTATTGTTATGTAGAACATCTAGTATACACTTCAATTAATTTCCACAAGATCCAAAAGTAATTTCGGAAGACAATGAATGGGAGCCAAAAATAGAGATATCTCAGAGAAGACAATGATAAGGTTGAATTTGACATGAATAACTTATACAACTATGAAATTCATCTCATCCAGTACTGAAAATACATATGTTAATGAGTATCAATGAGGAAATAAATTAGCAAGAATACACAAATTCTTGTATATATTACAAGCTTTACATTTGCTGCCGACGTTTTTAACTGAAGAGCTGGAGAACAATGTCTTTTTTGTCCTACGCTCTCCCAACAGCAGAAAGATCCTCATTTGTATTGCACTCTTCAATTCCTTTAGAACTCATTTCTGAGCATATAATTTGTGCCTCTTGCAGTTTTCCTTCCTCTCTAAGGCCAGATACTAGCTCGTTACAGATATTGGCTACTGGGAGAAGACCATAGTCAAGCATCTCTCTGTACCAAATGTATGCACCAGAAAAATCTCTAAGTTTGCAGTGCCCTTCAACCAGGATATTATAAGTTTCATCATTGGGAACAATATTGTTAGCCTTCATCTGATCAACAAGATGCTTCGCTTCCTCACATTTTCCCTCTTTCAAATGCACCATAACCAAGCTATTATAAGTCTTCTTGTCAGAGGGAATTCCTCGTTCCACCATCTCTATGTGCATGGCAAGTGCCTTTTGAACCTCTCCATGCAGCGCATAGCAATGGATGAGCTCGTTATATACCACTCGGTCGGGAGAAAAACCCATCTGGGACATTTCTTGTACAATTTTGTCGATTAACACCAGGTCATTTTTTTCCTTTTTGCACACTCTAATAAGAGGATGAATTGTGTTCATAGTAGGTCTTATGCCAGAGGTTTTCATCTTCTCATACGTTTGGAAACACTTTCCAGTGTTCCCTGCATCTGAATACGCAGAGATTAAAGAATTGTATGTAATAACGTCTGGATTTAAACCTTTGAGTAGAATATGCACAACCAAATCCTCGGCTTCTTTGATCATACCCTTTTTGCAAAGCCCATTTAATAGCGTGTTGTATGTAACCAATGTTGTTTCTATATCACTTTCTACCATCTTCTCGAAACATACAAAAGCATTACTCATCGTTCCTCTCATACAATGTCCATCTATAAGCATATTATAGACCTGTGCATTTGGTTTAACCCCTCTACTGATCATATCATTTAGGACTACATCAGCTTCAAGAAGCCTACCATCCTTGCACAAAGAATTGATTAGCGAACCATATGTAATTACATTAGGCTTCAATCCATTATCTTCCATCTCCTCAAGAATCTCAAAACACCTCGTGAATTCACGCTTGCGCCCGTATCCATCAATTAAGATGTTATATGTCTGCACATTAGGGGAAACTGGCTTCTCAAGCATTTTCCTTAACCATTCTTTTGCCTCATCCATCATACCCAATTCACAGAATTTCGTGATCAGAGTATTAAATGTGACGCAGCTTGGCTTCACCCCAAAAATCTCCATTTCATCAATAGTTGAATAAGCCTTCTCCATACATCCTTCTTTGCAATAGCCACTTAAAATGGTATTAAACAACACCTCAGTAGGAGTAAGCCCATTTTCCATCAACTTTTTCAAGATCTCTGCAGCCTTATCCGTCTTCCCTTTCTTGCACAAGCCATTCAACAAAACGCTAGTCGTGTACTCATTCATCTGCACTCCTTTCTTAACCGCTTCTTCATACAACGCCAACGAAGAACTAACATCATCACGTCGCGAATGCCCATCGAAAAGTATACTATAAGTAAACCCATCAGGTACAAACCCATAACCCTTCATTTCCTCCACAACACAATTAGCCTCCTCCATCTTTCCCAACTTACAAAGCCCACTAAGCAACGTATTAAACGTCACAATATTCGGCTCCACATTATCATTCTTCATCTTTTCTCTCAACTTAAAAGCCTCTTCCAACTTCCCCGTTTTACAATACCCATCCATTAGAATATTATAAGTCACCTTACTCGGCGCCACTCTTCTCTCAAGCATTTCATCAAACAGTTTCCGCGCTTCCCCAACTCTCCTCTCTTTACACAACCCACCCATCACTACATTATACACAAACTCATTTAAACTCAATTTATCCTTTCTCATACAATTCAACAACTCCAAAGCTTTACCTAAATCCCCAATTTTCACAGCTGATTGTATAGCTTTACCATAACTAAACCTATCAACCCTTATACCCCAACTCACTACATCATCAAAAACTTCAAGGGTCATTTTGTAATTTCTCAAACTATTCAAAGATTCAAGAAACACATTAAAAGCAGATAAAGATGGAAACTTCTTATCATTCCTTACCATAAAATAAAGTTCTTTAGCTTCATTGATGAGTTTTGACTCTGAATAAAGTGATAACAACAAGTTAGAAAAAATGGGTTTTGTAGGGGAAGGTGAGAAAAGAGTATAGAGTTGTGAAACTGAGTTTTTTTTAATAAGGGTACCCAAGAATTGCTTTGCAGTTTCAGTACGATGTTGTTGGAGTAAAATTCGGAGTTTACGAAGTTGTTCTTCGAGGTTTTGGGCTGAGGAATTTGTGGGATTTTCATTGGTTGTAGGAGTAGTGATTTGTTCTTGTTGGTGTAGAAATGGAGTTGAATTGAAGGATTTGAAAGAAGTAGCAGAAACTGGTTTTAAAGGACGACGAACGACGAAAAACTTAGGCATATTGCTGTGATAAACAATGATCGTCGGCTGTCTGTTATTAGTAGACAGTTCATTAGGGGCGATTGACAAAGTAGCCACTTTTAGGACAGATATTTAAAGCATAGCATAAATTTGTGGAGTGTTTAAAATTTAGTCACTTTGTCCCAATTTTCAAAAGGATTGAAGTTTAAGTGCCCGCTTGGACAAAAAATTGGGAGAAATTTAAAAATAGCCAGTTTACAATTGGTCATTCGAAAATAGTGACATTTTCAAAAGTAAACGAAATTTAGCCACATTTCATGTAAATATAAATCTGAATGAAAATATTGTTTAAAATCCGGAAAATACTCTAGTATATTATATTGGAGATTATACTGGAGTTCCAGCAAAGTATACCAGTCCAGTATAGTATGTTGGAAGTTCATACACAGGTAGGGCTGTGCACGAATCGGATTTAGCACATTTCGGATTCGGATTTCGGATTCTCGAAAATGCAATCTGAATCCGATCCGAATTATATCGAATCGGATTCAAATTTTAAAGTTTGGATCGGATCGGATTTCGGATCGTAAATGCCTCAATGTTGCAAACTAATATGTATATTTTCTTTGTAAAAGAGGCAATGCATTAAGAAAAATTCATGTTTATACAATTATGAGAGTACTATGGTGCCAATATAGCTAACTCTAATAATTGTAAAGGTAATAACTTGGAGGAAGATGTAAAGAAAGTATTGACTATCCGAAATTAAAGTGTAGTATTTATACATTGCCTAATAATTTCGGATTTCGGATCGGATCGGATTAAAATATACCAATTCGAATCCGATCCGAAATCCGAAATTTTTAGAAACACAATATGAAATCCGGTCCAATCCGAAATCCAAAATTGAATGGATCGGTTCGGATTTCGAATATCCGATCCAAGTGAACAGCCCTATACATAGGTACTCGAATCTCCTGTATATTATGCTGGAACTTTCTGCGTGTTGGAGTTCCAGCATAATATGCTGGAAGTTCATACGCAGGTGCACCGAACTCCAGTATATTATGCTGGACAGGCCTCTGTTGCAGCAAAATAGTGGCTATTTTTCAATGACTTGGCAAACGCTAGCTCTTATTGAATGACCAGTTCGAAAACTGACTAGCCCGTGCTATTTTTACCATAAAATTTGATGGAAGATTTTTCCTAGAAAATCACTTTTTTCGAAATCAACGTTTGTTCATAAAATTTCCAATTTTCACTTGAAGATGCATTTTGAAAAAATTCGAAAATTTGAAAAAGTGTAAAAAGTTATTTTTCAAAATTTTCATTAAAATCACTCACAAAACTTCAAAAACAATCCAAACTGGATTTTATGTCCAAACACAACTCTAAATTTCAAATACCATTTTCACTTTGAAAAAACGTTTCAAATTTTGTTCGAATTTTACAATTCTTATGTCCAAACGCCTACTAAATTTTGTAGTTCAAATTTCAGACCTTCGGGTTTGAAATTAAATCTAGCTAAAGAGGAGGAGGAAAAGGAATAGTCTGAAGCATATCATTTTTACACTTCTTTGTACAATTTTTCATACTAGTAAATCAATTACCACTTTGAGCCTTTCATACCAAATTGAGATATTTCCAAGCAATATGAAATGTGTCCGATTGGTATACTTTAAGCTTATAATATAAGTTTAATCGGAACAAGGCCTAGTTAAGGTATAGCAACTTGAGAGAGTAGTTTTTATGGGTGGTCGTTCAAGTTTGTGTTCATTGTAAAAGTTATTTTTTTCCTTTTTGTTATGTATAATTTTATGTCCATTACTCAAAAGTCATTTTTCTTTCTTTAGTTACAGAAATCATTTTATTTTGCTATATTTATCACGAAAGTCACACCGGCCAGATTTTATAATACTCTTACTTGAAAAGTTTATTATGCCCTTGACATTATAAATCCTCTCATTTATGTAACATCTTCCATATTATATACTATATAAAATATTTTTACCTAGGTATTTTACTTATAATTTAGATAACTTTATATTATTTTATTTATTATTTTTATAATATATTCATATATTTATTTTTTTGCGTGGCAATCAAATTGTTTAATCATATTTAAATATAAACATATTTTAAATATTAAAACAATAAAAATATTTATTTGAAATAATAAAAATAAATTTGTTTAACAAATGATAGTTCTTCATATTTAATAGGAATCTTAGAAATAGTTTCAAAAATATTTGTGTTTAGTATTAAGTTTTTCTAAGCTTTATTTGTTAATATTATTTATTTGAAAGTATTAATCCAATGCGCCATTTGTGTTAAATGTAAGTATTTTATACCCTTGCTCGTGAAATATCAATTGCTTGTTGAATCCGGTATCGGTTCTTGTTTGTACATCATTATTCTATATTCTATCTAATCCTATTTCGTAGCTGTTGAACTGCCGTCAGGATAAATCAACACATAAAGTAACAAATAAAAAATCGACTTCATTATTATAAATCAAGTTCTTAAATATTTCAATGTTATACGAAATACTTCTTCTTTTTTCTGCTAAAAATTATTACAGGTCCCACCCTTACTCAAGTTCCCGGTAAAGACGAAACAAGATTTTAGTGATTCCATCTTCTATTAATTCTTTATTCAAATTCAGTTCCAACAAATAAAATAGAAAAATCTTGAGTAGTTTACTTCCCTTTAAATGATCAATCACGCGTAATCGTACCTGCTTTTTACATCTCTCTATTGGGACCCTATCCACCTTTTTGAGTGAATGTCTCTGTTAATAATTGTCTGGAATCTTGGGGTCCGAGATACTCCTTTGTTCCATAGCCCTAGGGCTATTGGATTAATGTGTATGGCTTGATTGATAAATAAGTGAGCTTTGATTTTATAATTGTCATTAAAACCGTGGACTTGGGATCTAGACTTGTTCACGGTAACGTTAATAATGCTACTTACATATCTTGAAAATCATTGTTAAGAAAAAAATTAAATATACGAATATATTATAAAAATAATAAATAAAATAATATTAAGTTATTTTTATTATGCGTAAAATACCTGGGTAAAGTATATTATACAGCATATAATATAGAAGGCGTTGCACATAAATTGGAGAATTTATAATGTTAAGGGCATAATAGACTCAAGTGAAATGTTTGTAAAATTTGGGCGATTGTGATAATTAGATCATAATAAAATAATATTTGTATAACAAAAGAAAAAAAAAGTAAATTAATGCAAAGTTGAATGACTTTTAGGCAACAAAAGAAGGAAAAAATGATTTTTGGGTAACAAAAACAAAGTTAAGCGACAACCTATGAAATTTATCCAACTTGAGATATCTCTATGTATTTAGACTGTTTATTTTTAGGGTTAGAATCCGAGATAAATAGTATGATTAAAGGTGAAGAGATCCTACATATGTCCTACCAAAACACTGTCGAATGCTCAACTATACAGGTAAAATATACACAGACTTTGCTTAATATATTTTTTTTTTCTTTTACAATTTCCAAAAAAGAACCTTTTGTTTTTTGCTTGTTTAACTTGATTATGTAAACTAAATGGAAGAAAGAGTCTAAATTTATGAAAGTTGCTGCAATAAAAAAGAAAAAAGAATCTGACAAGACATTACTATGAATTTTTCCCTCCAAAACACACACAGAGGCGGAGGTAGAGTAGAGGATGCGGGTTCGGCAAACCTAGTAACTATTGTTCAAACCATAAATTTATCTTAAGAAATCCATTGAATACGTATAACTTTTTAATTTAGAACCTAGTACAATTCCGAACCCATAACGTTAAAATCCTGGCTATGTCGGACACACTCTCTCATTCGGTCATGTATAAAGGTTGAAAAGAGATTAATGTGATTAAACTGAATAAAAATCTGATCTTTATGTGGTTTTGCTCTCATATGGTCCAATGACTTGACTTTGGTTATGACATTATTAAACTCAAAAAAATTGGATCTTTTACTGTATTGTTGATTCCCTTTAACATTCTTTAGTATATATAAGAAGAATCTGAGTATATACTACTGTGAAATGTGTGTGTGCACATAGACGGACCCATGTGTATGGGTTAGGGGTCACCGGACCTTGTAAACTTCGGCCGAAATTCTGTATATATATACGTATATACCTTGAAAATGGTTAATTTGAAGCAATTGGCACCCTGAACACTAAAAGCATTTAGGGGCACTGGTTGAGCAGAATAATGTGCCTCCATCGCGTAAATATTCTGGGTCCGCCTCTGTGTGCGTGTGTTTTGGTTTTGCTCTCACAAATATTTCTCATATGGTCCAAAGGCTTGGCTTTGGCTATGAGATTAATCTGAATAAAATGTGATTTTTAAACTACATTGTTGATTCAAATTCACATTGTTTCGTATATTTGTTGCTCTTTGTGCAATTAACACATATGTGTTAATGTTAACCTTCTGTTTATATGTTGAAATGTAGGCAAAATGGTGAACTTTCAGTTTCTGTAGTTTTCTTGGTGAAGGTTGTTATTTTGGTGCAGCTCTTTGTAAACACGAATGAAATATGGGGTTGAAGCTATTCGAGGGTGATAATGATGACGTCGAGAAGCTGGACAAGATTGAGATCAATGAGGAATTTGCCCGTCGATACGAGCATAACAAGAAGAGAGAGGACTTACAGAGGCTGGAAGAGCTGAAGAAGAAAGGCCACATCGATGACTCTGACAACGAAGACTCATCTGAAGATGACGAAGAAGAAGAAGAAGAAGAAGAAGAGTATGAGGATTTGAACCCTTCGAGTAATTTAAAGTTCATTGATGCTTTGCTTAAGATAAAGAAAGGTGATCCAGTTTTGAATAATAAAGATGTTAAGTTATTCGATTCTGAATCTGAATCTGAAGCAACTTCTGAGTTGAAAGAGAAGTCTAAGGACGAGAAGAGAAAGAAAAAGAAAAAGCCAAAGTACTTGAAGGATGTAGTTTATAAGCATTTGATGGAGGAGGGTCCGGAGTTTGGAGATAAAAAAGACGACGAAGAAGAAGAGAAGAAAGTGAAGACATATTTTGAGGAGCAAGAGGATTTGAGAAAGGAATTTTTGAATGCCGATAAGGAGGATGAGGATGAGGATGAGGAGGACTTGTTTAAGGTGAAGGTGAATGGGAAAAGAGGGGATGAGTTAGGAGATGACGAGGAGGTCCCTACGGAGTTAGCTAAGAAGTTGGATGAGGCTTTTGGAGAGGATGACAAGTTTTTAAAGGATTATTTCGGGAAAGGGATGTGGAAGGAAGATAAGAAACGAAAAAGAGAAGATGTGGAGGAGGTGGAGTTTTCGGAGGATGAGGAGGAAATTGAGAGGCAAGAGGATTACGAGAGAGATTTTAATTTTAGATTTGAGGAAAATGGGGGTGATCGAGTGTGGGGACATTCAAGGAAAGGGGAGGGATCAGTGAGAAAGAAGGTGAACACGAGGAAGTTGAAGAGGGAGAGAAAGGAAGAGAGGATGGTTCAAGCGGAAGAGGAGAGAAAAGAGGAGTTGAAACGGTTAAAGAACTTGAAGAAGAAGGAGATGAGGGAGAAGCTTGAGAAGATCAAGGAGACCGCAGGGATAGGAGAGGACGAGGTATGCTTGTTTGATGTCGATGATTTGGAGGTCCGGACGATCATGACAGAAAGATGAAAAAGGCTTTCGACGATGCTTACTATGAGGCAAATGATATGGATCCTGAATTTGGAAGTGACAAGGATGAAGATGATGCCGAACTTGAGAAGCCAGAATTTGACAAGGAAGATGAATTACTGGGATACAATGTGGACGAACCTCGCGAAGATACACGGAAGAAGAAGAAGAGGAAGCGGACGAGTAAAGAAATGAAGACAGTTAAAGAACAGCTAATGGAAGAGTATTACAAATTGGATTATGAGGATACTATTGGCGACCTGAAGACAAGATTCAAGTATAGACCGGTTAACGCCAAAAGATTTGGGCTAACACCAGAGGAGATGTTAACAATTGAGGATAAAGATTTAAACCAGTATGTTTCTTTGAAAAAGTTAGCACCTTATAGAGAAAAAGAATGGAAAGTACTCCTTTGTAAAACTCATCAAGTGAAAAAGACACTTCACGGAGAAATATCAGATGTTCCAAAAGCTGAAAAGAAGCCTAAGTTTGATAACAAGGAAAATTTTGCTGGTGAAACAGATGGTACGAGCAAACAATCGCGGCGAAGTAGGTGGCGAAAGAAAAAAGCTGAGTATAAGCTATCTGCAGCAAGGCTTAAGGCATATTCAGCTAGCACATTAGAGTCAAAGAGAAAAAAGAAGTAGCAACCAGTTAACGAGGAGCAGCTCTGTATAACAGGTACATAGGCATTTTAGTTGTTTCAGATTGTAAACCTGTCCGGGGGCGGATTTAGGGGGGCGGAAGGGGGTTTCGCCGAAAAATTACACTGTATATATAAGGCAAAATCTGTTTTTTATCTCTATATATCAAGTTTTGAACCCCCTCAACACAACTCGGAAGTGTAGTTTAGTGGTCAAGGGGGTTCAAAAACTTCATAAGGTCATACGTTCAATTCCCACTAGCTACAAAAAAGTTTTTTTGAACCCCTTCATGGAGATCCTGCCTCCGCCACTGAACGTGTCAATAGATTGAGGTTTAGTCTATCCTGAAGTCAGGGAACGACTTGTTTAGTATACTTTATATGTCAATATACAATCAAACTTCTCTATAACAGTCTCGTTTGCATAACTGAATCTTTTGCATATGAATGAGCAAAAGGAGTTCGAGTGCTGGAGAATGGGGACCCTCCTCGAGATTTGAAGATTACATTCTTGATTCAAGACTAAAATGTGTTCTTGATTTTTCATTGAGCAGTTGGTGGAGTTCGACGAGTCAAATACAAAGAGCATTGAAGAAGTAAACGCCAACGATAGCAAGAAAGTTTGTTGTACTGAGATTTTTGTGACTTGACCATTGATGAAACTGGCATATTATAAGAAGATTAGAAATTGCCTAGTAGATATATTTATCTTTACATGGATTTGGAGTTACAAGAGTTCTTGACTTGATTCAGTTTCTACTAATAGAATTGTCGAGTGTCTTAGTTTTTTTTTGGTTGTATCTCACTCGTTGTTTGGTATATTTAGAGAAATGTATATTTAGACAAGGTGAGTTGCTATGATGGTAAGCACCCTCCACTTCCAACCAAGAGGTTGTGAGTTCGAGTCACCCCAAGAGCAAAGTGGGGAGTTCTTGGAGGGAAGGATGCCGAGGGTCTATTGGAAACAGCCTCTCTACCCTAGGGTAGGGGTAAGGTCTGCGTTTGTTGTAGTTGTTGTATATTTTGGATTCATATTGACGACCCCAAATAGTTGGGGTTGAGGCGTAGTAGCAGCAGTTGTTGTTGCTTTTAGAGTGGTAGTTCTTTTGACTAATTCTCTTGAGAACAATTTGTATCTTTAATGGAAGATAGTTTGTCTATTGTCTATGTTGCTCAAAAAATGCCGCTGCACGTGTGTCATATCTTCAAAAAATGCATAACTTTTGGAGGATCTGAGACACACCCGACGGTATTTTTGAAGGTCCCGAGCAACATACTCAATCTTGATAAAGACTGTATATTTGGTATATAAAATCTTGATTTTCTTCTCCTTTTCTTTGTGGAAGGTATGAATAGTTTATGGATGCTTAGAACTGCATATGTAAGCTTCAGTTTGGAACATTTGTTTCTCTAGTTTGGAATACCTCTTGTATTCGGGATTTTCTCCAAATTATCAATAATATTTATACTTTATAAAAGAAAGACAATTTTGCCTCAAGCACAACTTAGAAGGTAGAGTCGGGGTCTCCCGAAAATAGCTTCTCTTTCCCCTCTGGGGTAGAAGTAAGGTCTGCGTACACTCTATCCTCCCTAGACCCAGCTAGTGGGATTTTACTGGGTTGTTGTTGTCACTCGTTGTTTGGTATATACTTTGGAACCCTGGCTAATTTGGATTTGTGCCGTATAAGGTCCATTAAAGATGGAATTGCTCCTTAGTAGAATTTTTTTCATTCTCAAGGCTCGAACTCGAGATCTCTTATCAAAAGCGGTGATATCCCATTACAACACTTGGTGGTATCAATTGTCTTGGAGTTGAGGCGCTTTGGCATACATTCTTTAGAAAGCCCCTTAAAACTTTTTGAAAAATTAACTTCTCTAGAAGAAAAAAAAAAAGACAGTCCGGTGCACTAAGCTCCTGCTATGTGCAAAGTCTGACGAAGGGCCGGACCACAAGCTATTGTACGCAGCCTTACCCTGCATTTATGTAAGAGGCTGTTTTCACGGCTTGAACACGTGACCTCCTAGTCATATGACAACAACTTTACCAATTATGCCAAAAACTTCTCTGAAAGAAAAAAAGTCTTCTTTGGTAATTTTTTAAATTTTTGAACAGAGAACTTAAACAAACGTTTTAGGAGAAAACAATTTGCAAGATTTTTAAAATATATCCAGGAAGAAAACGCCAATTAGTCTTTTATAAATGGGGCAAGGCGGGGTGATTTTCAGCATTATTTTGATCAAGATATTTCACGTAGAGAACTTGCTCATGCCATCATTTTGCATGAACACGCTTTGTCAATTGTCGATCATGTTGGATTTAGGAAGTTTGTTGCTAGTCTCCAACCATTGTTTAAAATAGTATCTAGGAACACAATCAAGAATGATATTTTAAAGATTTTTGACAATTTGAAATCAAAAACTTCTAAGTTGTTGGAGAAACTAACAAGTAAAATTGAAATAACTGATATGTGGACTTCAAACAATACAGAAAAAGGGTTCATGACTATTGCGGCACATTTTATTGATGATTCATGGAGGCTTCAAAGCCATATTCTTAGATTTATTTATGTTCCTGCTCCACATGATAAGGATACTTTGTGTAGTGTGTTGCTTAATTGCCTGTTAGAGTGGAATCTTGAAAGAAGAATATCAACAATTACAGTTAATAATTCTAGTACAAACAATGCTATGATGAAAACCTTGTTAGATGAGAAACTATGTAAGAGGGATTTATTGTTGATGGGTCGAATGTTGCATGTGCGTTGTGCCGCACACATCTTAAATTTGATTATGCAAAAAGGACTAAAGGTGATAAAAGATGATATTAGTAATGTGCGTAACAGTGTCTTATATTGGATAGCATCTTCATGCAGAATTGAAAGGTTCGAAGAAGCTGCATGGTTGCTACATATTTCCTTTACTAAAAAGTTGGAGTATAATTGTCCTACTCGTGGGAACTCGAACATATCTTATGTTGAGAACAACCCTAGATTACAAAGAGGTGTTTACGAAGTTGAGTTTAAATGACACTAATTATCATTGTTTTCCAACCGAAGGGCAATGGAGTGCAGCACATGAAGTTTGTGAAAAGTTGAAACTGTTTTACCGTATCACTGAACAATTCTCAGGGACTCAATATCCAACTTCAACTCAATACTTTTCAAAAGTTTGTGATATTAAGCTAGAACTAGAAGCTTGGGTGAAAAGTTTAAATCCTTTGAGCTCTATGGCATCATCAATGTTTTTAAATTTAAAAAATATTGGGATGATATGCATATTGTGATGGGGGTAGCTACTATCTTTGATCCGAGATATAAGATGAAGTTGGTTGAGTCCTATCTTGCACAAATTTATGGTGAAGAAGCTTTACATAAAATTCAAGAAGTTCGAAACAATTGTTTTTTATCTCTTTCAAGAGTATACGAGCAGAGTGGTTGCTTCACATGAGTCATTTCAAGCATCTAGTTCTAAGTTGCTGGTGTTGTTGAGGGTGATCGATTGTCTAGTTTCGATAGGTTTGTCGCTTCGAGTAGCTTGAATATGGACCCAAGATTGTAGTTGGAGTCGGTGTGCTACCTCATACGCCATCATTTGACAGTTTAAGCTGGTGGAAGACAAACGGATTAAAATTTCCTACTTTGCAAAAGATAGCTCGTGACCTCTTAGCCATTCCTGTCTCTACCGTTGCTTCAGAATCGGCCTTTAGCACTAGTGGGAGATTGATTAGCCCGCATCATAGTAGACTTCATCCTACTACTCTGGAGGCTTTGATGTGTGCTCGCACTTGGTTATGGAACGGGATAAATGGTAAGTAACTTTTTTTATGATTTACTATGTTAATAATAGTATTCACTTTCTTATACTATTATACTTTTTTTATAGGTTCGTGTTCAAGCATTGATAGAGTTTCATGTCTGACGATGTTTGATGAAGAAGAAGATCCAGATGTTTAAGTTGCTTGATAATTGAAGGAAATCGGAGATGCATTATTTCTGATGAAGAAGATCCCAAATGTTTCAATTTTGCTTTGTTGTAACAGACTAATCAGAGTTCTCATTTAGTTTTGTAATTGAAGATGTGAAAAGATGCTAACAGACAATAGTGTTGCGCTCTTGTGGATTAAAAAGGTTTAATTTCTTTCGGTCAATTGTATGGTTCTAGTTGCCAAAGCCTTGAGCCAAGACATTGAAAATTGAATCCATGCAAATGAATTGGATGGTTCTCTACATCAATCAAAGCAGTATTTGTCTTAGTAATTTACATGACAAAAGTACGTATTACTATTTGTTTCTTTTCGCTAATAATTATTCACTGAATTGAGAGACCCCAGCAAGTTTTTTTCTTTTTTCGTTTTTTTTCTAATTAAAAGTTGAAGTTTGTTTTAACTATGTCTATCTATAATTCTCTGGACTTGCAAATTGGATTTGGATAATCAATGTTAGTGCTTCACCCATAAATTTGATTTGGTTAAAACAAAATAAAACAACAGAGTAGTAGATTCTAAAGTCTATAACCACCAAGAGTTGCGACAGAATAAATAGGATCTTTCTACATCAGAAGTCTCATATTCGAACATATAGAAAAAAAAAATCTTGTATAGGGTGCTAGGGGCGTTTCACCACTTTAATCAATGTATGTGTTGTGAATCCGAATTAATAGGAGCTTTCATACAGAGATCGTACACCGAATAAGAAACAAAAAATAAATAAATCTATATAGTCATGACTTTGAAAAAATGCGTGTGCGTTTGAATCCAACTTGTGTCCCCCCCCCCCCCCCCCCCCCCAATCCCGGGCCCGATACAGTGTGGTACTCTT